>VXCM01004238.1:0-37500 GCA_014773175.1 Lucifuga dentata
TAGATGGAGGCAGATGATTTGCTGTGGTGACCCCTGAAGGGAAAGCCAAAAGGAAAAGAAGAAGATTTTTTTTTGACTTGTATTAAGAAAATCAAATAACAGAAAAAATGACTTAATAGGACGGAATGTGTTTCCATTACACACATCACAACACACATCCTCATTTCTTCTGGAACAAATTAAGGTCATCTAGTGAAGCACTTTTGACATTTTAACTATTTAACAAACACTTTTAACATTTATCAGAATATATCTAAAATTTAAACTCTGTGTGAGACAAAAATGTAGGTACAGAGAATTCTTTACCAAAATTCCAGATATATTGGTTTTCTACTCATTGTGTAGAGTTGATTAAAGCTTAGAATCAGACCTTGTGGCTGGTTTTGTTTCACAAACTTCTACATGTTATGAGCAGTAGGCAATTAAAAATTTAGCAAGATGTTATTATAAAAACAACCTCAGAACGTTAATATAGGATTTTATGACATAAAGAAGAAAAGATAACAAATATTGTAACAGTTCCGGTCTACAGACTATTTTAAGAAAACAGCATTTGTAGTTTGTAGAGTGATCATCATCCCTGTCTTTTTTTTAAATTTTCTTTTTTCTTTTCTTTTCTTTGTAACTCTCTCTACCTCACATCATCTCAAATAATCATCCAACCGATGCTAGTGGAGAGGCTGTTGCTGTAGTAACAGCGGTACGCAGGGCAGATAGAGGCAGGAAGTTACGTCAAGCTCACAAAAATCATTAGATCAACACCGGAAACTATATTTTGTTCCCCTTCAAGTCAAAAGCCTGGAAATTGAAAGAAAAACAAAGGTCACAATACTCAGCATAGTAAACATTAACTGTACACGTAAATCTGTAGCTTAAAACAAGATGTTCAAAGATACTGTCAGTTTTCAAGCTGACTTAACCGACTTATTTTTAGGTACATTTTAAAGCTCAAATTGAAATATTTATCACAAGTAAATATTGCTCTTATTTAAAACCAGGCTTATTTTTATAGGTCATACAAGCCTAGACAAAATTTATCTTGTTGTAGTAATTCAGAAGCATTTCTTGTGGCGTCAAATGTTGAATTTCATTAGAATTTTATAATAATTAAATGTTTTGAAGACACGGTCATTTTTAATTTCCTGGTAAAGCCATCTTCTCCTGGACTATATTTCTTGGAGGAGACATACAATTTCTTCTGTGCAGCACCATGTTGGACCAGTTAATTATATGCATTATGTGGTTTGCTTTGATAGATTATCTATCACGTTTACATCTCTACAAGTGGAATTTAACTGAACTGAACTGAACTGAAACCAATGGCAATCTGGAAGGTAGTAAAAACAATTCTAACACTCCAGTAGTATGTTTTGGGAAATGCCTAGTAGTAATAACGTGTATAAAACTTGTATTTATTGGGTTCAAACGTGCAAAGTCACCAGTAGGCTCCTTTAGTAGATACCGCAGTGTCTCTCATACGACTTTTATTTGGAAACCGGAAAGCGGAAGTGCTGTGTGTTCGTTAGTGTGTGTATGACGTTGGCGAAGAGGAGCGGGAGAGGAGGAGAGCGGAGCAGGTACAGGTGTGTGTGTGTTTATCCGTTTGTGAATGAAGAGGAGAAAGGAAGGAGAGAAGGCGTGCGGAAAAGGCGAAGAGAGACGAAGAGAGGGACGAAGAAAGAGAAGGAATAAAGAGAGGAAGATGTCGGAGAGGATAGCTTCGTGTGGGAGTCTGTATGACAGCACCAACCTGCTGCTACAATACTGCAACAATGGTGAGGCTGATTCTTTTTAATCCCGTCACATACAAATATCAACAAAGTGCCGTAATCCCATTCAAAAATAAATTAAATAAAACCCTCAAAAATAAAATTACCTGTGAAATGTGCCACAATATGCACAAAACTAACCCAAGCCGATTGATAAATTCTGAACCTGACACCTAAGCCAGCAGCGGCTGCAATTATTCCTTCAGTCATTTGTCACTATTTCTTGACATCTAATCTAAAAATTGATCAGCGGATTAATTGATAATTAATTCAATTCGCAGCATTAAGCCAGTCATGTTAAATTTATTTTTGGTTTTTACAAAGTGCTTCATGCAAATACACTAAACCACAGAAGGATAACGTGTATGTGCACCTTTTCCACCTTTGACTGCTTTGCACATTGAATCTCTATCAGAAACATCATCTAAATTTAGTAAAATACATGCAAAGTAAAACTGATATTTTATACTGAAAGAGCTGAATGTACCAGGGTTGATTGAGAGGTTCAGAGCCAAGAGATGTCATACTTTTTGTGCAAGTAAAATAATTAGTTTGGTGTTGTTTTTTTTTTTTCTCATTCCAACTGCATTCATTTGTGCTCAGTGATTACAACAATTTACCCAAGACTCAAAATGGATAAATTATGCCAACATACAGTGACTATGTACTTGATTGTGACTGTGAAGTTGCTCAGCACTTGATTTGACCCCTCCAGTCTTTCACCTCTTACCAAATATGATAAAGACTTTAGCTGGAACCTGTTTGGCCTCAGATGATGGTGTCATATCAGCTTTGGAGGATTCTGGAACAGCCAAGAAAAGGATAAAATTCATCCAGCACTGTTGGCAAAACTGTGTCGAGCTGGAAGGAGATTTTGTGGGAAAATAACTGCAGCATCTCTGAATTACAGCTTCCTATGCTAGGATCAGTACTTGTCAATCACCAGTGTGTGTTGTTGTGGAAATCCTGGCTACTGATGGGATCCGCTAAATGTCGCAGACAGCCATATTGAGTGGCAGGTGGAAAGACAGTGAGGGGTGATGTAAGTTTGATCAGAGCTGTGATGGTTTTTATCCAACATGTAACATGCCATTTAAACCATTTGGTGAGCGATGACACCCGAAGCCTCCTGCGGCTCGCTGGCTTCATAAAGTTTTCAGGAAGGCTGGTCAGGAGCTTTGCAAAGTCACATTGTATGATTAAATATTGAGTATTTTATGCAGTATTTTATGTGCTTTATAATTTAAAAAATGTGAATAAAGGCGAGAATGTAGAATATTAAGAAAAAAAACACTGTATTTAAGTTTTGTAAAATCATTTTCATGGTATTTTGTGGTGGAGAATGGAGGAAGGAGAGATTTGAAGACATCAATGTTCATGTTTCAGTTTTTATTCCAGGCCAGCAGTGACATCATCACAGAGTTAATTTATTGTTTTCACTTTGAAAAGGTTTATTTTATGGTGCTTGCAATTTCAATGCAAAGAAACAAAGCAGACAGAGATTCTGTCTCTCTGCTTTCAGGTAAACACAGGTGGATTAATGACATCTGTGATGATGCATTTTAATGAGGAGCAAATGTCCTAAAAAAGGAGAGGGAATTCTTCAAAGGGACATTTAAGTGCTGACTTTAGGCTTAAATTAGGGTAAACAGTGAAAGTCCAGATTCAAGGCAGATGTATGTGTGTATGTGTGTGTGTGTGTGTGCTAACATACAGAATCAGCTGCTACATTTGGAGTTAAAACCTACGGCACAGACAAGACAAAAAAAAAAAAAAAAAAANAAAAAAAAAAAAAAAAAAAAGCAAAGTGAAGAAAACTCCAATTTAAAAATTGTAACTTCATTTCATAAGCTTTGACTTTAGTTTTTCTTTCCTTTCTTGGCTTATTTAATAACTTCACCCTTCCTTGTTTCTTTCCTTGCTCTTTCTCTTTTTTCTCTGTCCCTTTCTTTTAATTTCTTCTTCTCCTTCCTCCTCTGCATGTTTGTTTTTTTGTTTGTTTGCCATCTGTCTTCTCACTGTAACCAGAGATCTCTGTCCATTCTTGTCCATCTGGTCACATCAGATCTTGAGCCAAACACTACTGACATGTTGCATTTATAGTTGAATTTTTTTATTTTTTTTTGTTCTCATATAGATTTTCTGACATGTAGGACAGTTTGAGTAAAAGAAAATCATTTTACCTTTTTCAGAGTAAAGGGTTGAGCAATGTTTTGATTAAAACATTAATTGTTTTATGATTTTTGAAAGTGTTTGGCACTGGATGGATAGTTGCGAATTTAAAAGGATTTCCAGAAGTTTTCATCTTTAAAGGACCACACTGGTGATTTTGTATGTGTGATACACCTGTGTTACTGTCAACCATTTTCCCAAACATGCTATTGCAGTGTTAAATTTGAAACTTTTTTCCTACTTTCCAGGTTGCCATTGATTTCAATTCATTCCAGTAAGCTATTTAAATCAACTAGTAGATAGGTGAAACGTGCTCGAGATACATAATCCATCACAGAAAACAAGACGTGTATTTTTTTTAAGTAATTTAATTTTAATGTTTCAACATGGAGCTACATAGAAGAAAATATATTTCTCCATCAGTGTAAAAAGTCCCAGGAGAAAATGGCTTTTTCTGTGAAATTAAAACAACCATGCCTTCTAAAAACAAGAATAAGTGTTAGGTGAAACATTGGATTTTAAGGTGTGTGTATCACCTGAATATTTGATTTAGAAAGATTAGGTGATTTGGCAAAATAACATAAAAACTAAAATATGGTTTTAATGTCATGGAAAATGTTGGCAGCAAGTAAAATGTATGTGAATAATATTTATTGAGCTCAAACATGCAAAATCAAGTATGGTCCTTTAAATGGGACATATTACAGAGTTTACCATGTTCTTATTTTTATAAATGTTTGCAATGCTTTAATGTGAAAAAAAGACATGAATCTACATGAACTCTTTGCTGCTGCAGCACCGCTGTGCACACTGATTGACGACAAGCCGTTTTAGGTAGTTTCACTGAGGCCCGCCTCCCAAAAAGCCAGCTCTGTTCTGATTGGCCAGCTGTGTCAGGCCTAGTTACATTCTGATTCAGTTATGTTTCCTTTTGGTCCTGGTTTAAGTATGATAAAGATTTTCTCTGAGTTATTCTAATATACAAAATAATAGAATAGTTGGAGGCAAAAACAGATTCTGTTATTTTCTATATCAGGACTATTTGTTGTGTTACATCACTTAAATCATCAAAATCAGCCAGACTGGAGTTACGAGGTTTTGACACGATGCCAATCATTGTGTAGAAAAGCATTTATGCAGCTCTTGCAATCATTTTGCGTCATGTATTTGTAAATGTACAGTATGTGTGCCACGTCAGTTGAGAGTGTGTGTGTGTGTGTGTGTGTGTTTTTTTCATTAATCACAGAGGCTCTGCAGTGTCTCTCTTCCTGGTAGTGCCTGGCTGTACAGATACTGATGCTGGTGCAGTGTGTGTGTGTGTGTGGCCCTCAGCCAGGCTCCACCCCATCTATCTTCTGTTCTCTCTGCTTATGGCAAACATGGGATGGAGTGGAGGCAGAGACGTGAGGGAGGAGGCGATGGAGGAGGAGGTGGGAGGGAGGAGATGAAGAGGTTAAAGAGGGAGGGTAAGGAAGGAGAAAGAGGGAGTGGTCCAGGAAGTGAGTGGGGATGAGGATGAGGAAGTGAAGGAGGGAGTGGTTTAGGGATGGGAGGGGTTGATTTGACAATGACTGGGAGACAAAAGTGCATGCGGCTGAGAAAGTGTGTGTGCACATAGAGAGAGAGAGAGAGAGAGAGAGAGAGAGAGAGAGACTCAGAGTCTAGAGAGCTGTAGGAGAATAAGAGAGTGAGTAAGTGGACAACCCGACTGACTGTGCGTTACTGATTGGCTGATTGACTCGTTTATAGTGACAGGAGGAGTGAACGGGCAGCTGGCAAGACATGATGACAGGTAGGCAAGATGGAAGAGCTTCATCATCATCACTTTGCTCTACTTTGAATATTTGATCAGCCTTCAATTTTCTTTTGCGACCTGTGTCCAACCTCCCATTGTCCATTTCTCTGTCTCTCTCTGTCTCTCTCCCACACACACACACACACACACACACACACACACACACACTTACGCACACAGAGCCCACTCCCTCTCCACCTCCCTGCTTTTCATTTTCCATATCATCTTCCCCCTTCCTGGCATCGCTCCCTTTATTCCTTTTTACTTCTCCTCTGGCTGTTCCTCATCTTCCCTCCATCCCTCTCATCCATCTTCCTTTCCTGTATCTTGATAGCGGTCATGTGTCTGTATCAGCCAGCTGTCATCAGGTTTTTAAGTAAATGTTCACTATAATGTGTGTTTCTGCAGGGATGGGCTGAGAGGGAAAGTTGCCTCGTCTGAGTGTGTCTCGCTTGCTGAATATCAAATAGATGCTTTTATCAGGAGAGTAATGGAATATCGCTGAGGTGAAGCGGTTATTATGGTGTGTGTGTGTGTGGTGTATGTGTGTGTATGAGATTTAATCCAAGGGCAAATTGATAAGTAGTTGGCTCTGCAGCGTTGTTAAACAGGTGTTGTCCTGACAATAGAGGAGATAAAGGTGAACCACGGTGATCTCTCTCTCTCTCTCTCTCTCTCTCTCCTCCCTCTTATTTCTCTCTTGCCCCTTCAGATCAGTTCAAAATACTTTATTGTCCTTTGATTTCTCACAAAAAGGAAAAGTTTCTTCGGTATTGGCTTACCTAAAAGCTCATCCATAAAAAACACATAACACACAAACAGATTTAAATTGCACATCTCTCGTAAAACAGTAACTGCATATATGAAATTTAAAATTTACAGATTAAAATGTTTAAAAAATAGGGGTGGGAGATAAAAACAGTTCAGTTGGAACAGTTCTATTAATGACTGTGACAGCTGTTAAAATGAATATATAAGTTCTTACGAGCTAAAGGAACCTTTCGTCTGCGGCCTGATAGAAAAAGTTCAAATTCTGAGTGAAGTGTGAGTGAAATCCTGATAAATCTGCTTTGCTTTCCTTAATGTGGATTTATCACAGATTTCCTGNAAGTGTGAGTGAAATCCTGATAAATCTGCTTTGCTTTCCTTAATGTGGATTTATCACAGATTTCCTGAAGTGTGGATTGTTTGACACCTGTGATTTTGTTTGCTTGTCTAATAATTTGCAACAATTTGAGACATGGAGACTTTCGGACGTGGATCCTTTAAATTGATGGCATCACCTGTCTGGTTAAGTGGTGCCTTTGGCCATTCAAATGTCAGCCTCCTTTATGGCAAAGTGCCGTTAAAATTTCTGTTCAAACATGCCAGAATTTTCTTTTTGATAGAGGTACGATTCTAACACAATATTTGGCATCAGCCAGGAGAGACTGGTAACATCAGGAGTTCTGTATAATACACGAGGCAGAGAAATTAAATACTTTTGACCTGTGAGTTAATCTAGAAAACTTTGCTGTCAAATCTGATGAAACAGCAACAACACTAAGAAAAGTAGGTGTTCCAATTCTCTGTTTCATCCATCGTGAAGAAAACTAGTTCGTTTTACTTTGAGGAAATGACTGGCTGTCTTCTTCTTTTATCAGGACTTCTTACTTCACTGTTAGATCAGTAAATGGTGGAAAGATTTTGGAACGGTTCGTGGAGTTTGTGGGTGCAACCAGGATCTTTCTGCGGGACAAAAACGATCACCCTGAGCTGGAAAACCAAAAATGGATGCTAACGGCCCGCTCAGGCATGCATGGGGCTAAATGTTTCTAACCTGAGATGCAGCAGCATGGGAGCAGTTTGTGATCACACTGAACTTGTGAGCAGAATGACGAGCCTCGTTCTCTCTGCAGACTTGATTAAAGGTCAGAATATGACCTTGTGGCAGATTTATCCACATATTGATTGATAATAGTAAGCTATTGTTAGTCGCTATGACTTTGTGACTTGAGAGTATTATTATATCAAACACGCAGCCAATTTGGGATACAGAAGAGATGAGAGGCATTGATGCATGGCTGAAACAATCTGATGTTATCCTGCTGATTCATTAGACGGCTCTGCTATGCAAATCTCCACTGAATTGGTATCTGTATGTAAATCAGTAGCTTTGTTTCCCTGCAGCGTCTTCCTGTTTCATTTGACTGAGAGACGTGTTACACTGTATACGCTGTGTCACCCAATTCAGTTTCCAGCACTGAACAGTTGTATTCTGGGAGTATTATCATGTCTCATGCTGTCGCAGTGTGACTTCTATAAAACCCTTTTTTTTGGAGCATAACGTTGAGTTGAGCTTAAAGGACCACACCAGCAGTTTTGCATGTTTAAGTCCAATAAATGCAACCTGAATATATGTGATGTTACTGATGTTACTTGACAAGAAATACTACTGGATCTGTAAATATCATAATTGTTTTTCCTACCTTCCAGACTGCCACTGGGTTCATTTCATTCCAGTATGCTATAAAAAAAATCAACTTGTTAGAAGCCTGAAATGTGCTTCAGATAAATAATTCATCACAACGAACAACATAATTTTTTTTTTGTCAACATGATTTAGTTCTCTTATCACAGTGATACTGGCTATTCAGAATAATCTTTTACATCTGGCATATGTCATTATTTGACACCCACCAAAGGCCTTCAACTTAGGGTAAAACTCAAACAGGTTTTTGATGGTTGACACCAATATGTTAATGACTGTAATATTAATTATTTAATAACAATATATCTGATATAATATAATATTTCATTCATTTTCATATAATGCCAGTAGGTGTAGCCTATTTGAGATGAATAACTCTTGAATGCCTTGTGCACACTTGGAATCTATTCTCAATGACACACACCCACACACACACACACACACAACATAAAAACATGCATACTCTACATACATACTGTACCAAGTGAAAATGGTTGCTACATTTCCAGTTCAAATCCTTCTGGAAACCTTTGTTTTTTTTTTGTTTTTTGTTTTTTTCTGTCTGCATATATACCTTTGTTTTAAGCAAAGCCAAACTAACAAAATTGATATATACATACAAGATTATCTAAGAAATAAAAGGCAAAAACAGTTTATCAGCGATACCATCAATTTGATCCAATGGGAGATTGTCCATATAATCAAGAAATGGACCCCATGAAAGTCTCCCACTCCACATTCTGATTGGCAGAACCTCACTGGATTTCCATCTCAGTGAAATGATTTCTTCACAGCAGCTGCCAGGATTTCTACGAGCTTTACAGCACTGACACGCTCAGGACTTTAATTAGTGAAGTTGCCCAGTGAGCGTATTTCAGGGTCTATTAGGAAAATAAACCCATGGTTTATGGCTCTGCCAAGAGGAGTGTAGCAGAAAATATCTCTTAATCCAAATCCATCAAAAGCAGAGAGGATAAACATAGAGTTATTAACTTTCAGAGGTTTCTTCAGTTTGAACTCGTGGGGAAATGACAATGTGATTTTGAAGTAAACAGCAGATATTGAGTCTCAGCTCTCCTATCCTGTTCAGGGAAAGTTTCTAGTTTAATCCAAATGTGTCTTTTACACTCAAACCATCTGTCCTCTCTGTCTATATATACAGTATGTATATATGGACATTTTGGCATCAAAGTTGTGTTACAACCTGGATGACCGAGATGAACCTTCACAGACAAGCAAAAGCAGATCATCTCCATTCAGGTGGATGGATGTTCTGCAGGTGCAGAGTAACTCAGTACATTTACTGTACATGCACGTATACTCCGATTATTTGACTGTACTCTGATTAAGGCAATAATGTGAGTAAGACATATAGTGGGGTCCAAAAGTCTGAGACCACTGTGAAAATGCTTCTATTTTGCATTGTTTTTGAATATAATACAATATTTTTCATTACAAATGATCATATCATCTTAACAATTGGAGTGAAAAGTTGAATCTTTGAAAAATGTACATAAATGTTAGAATACCTTAGTATTTGGTAGCNCAACGTTCCAAAGAGCTTCTTGTGATGTCAGACTTTCTGATTATTTCCAGATTTACTTGGAAAAAAATCACAGATTTTCGATGTGGTCTCAGACTTTTGGACCTGTATACAAGGACAGAATTAATTGGATTCTGCAGTTTGCTAAATATACATGAGTGTTGTGTAATCAGAGTTTGAGGAGAGTCCGCCAGCTGAGGAAATGCACCAATTACAAGAATGCACTACAAGAGCACATACCTCCACCATGGATATTGTAAGCTAAAATTTTCTTCTGGATCCAGACTGTGATCATGATCACCTCCAAAATTTAACCACTTCTTCCTCTCGACATTAATCTGTCCCCCAAATTTCATCCAAATCCATCTGTAACTTTTCGAGATATCCTGCTAACAAACAGACAAATGCTGGTGATCACATAACCTTCTTGGCAGAGGTAATAAATTGATTTACAATGTAATCCAATGTAAGTAATACAATACAAACATATGGACTGCTTTAGACTTAGACAGGTGTATGCTGTTATAGCATTTTGAATTTTAAGACTTAATGAACACACTGAAATTCAAAGTTGAGATAGCAGGAGACCATCTGAGAGAGAACAAGGCTTTGCTTATCTGTCTATCCTCCTTTCTTTCATTCTTTCCATCTTCTCTCCCACGCCGTCCACACAAAACAACCTCACAGGCTGCTGTTGCTTTTTGCTTTCTTTCTCACTGACTCACACACAGAGGTCTAAATTATTAAAGCCAGTCAAGCATCCTGTGTGCTGGTAACCCAAACTTAGAAACCCAAAACCACTGAGTCACCACGCAGCAGCTTTTACACTCCAGAAAAGCAGCTGGTTGGTTTTATAAGCCAAGTATTCATGCAGCAGTTACAGCCTTTCTTTCAGCCACAGCTTCATAATCATTGTCTGTGTTCTGCGTGTACTGTGGCACCTTTATTCCTGGAATTTCTGTAAATGGAGAGAGACCCTGTAGGTGGCGCTGTTTACAAAGTCTATTCAGCTGTGATGCCTAAGACAAACCGTCCAGTTCTTCCTGTTTCTTCCAAACAACCCACTGCTGTTGCTGCCATAAACATTAAAATGCATTACTTCCTGTGCACCAGAAGATTTTTTTCCCAGGAAAGATTTAATCAACTTATGAGAGCAAATATGAAATCTGTAATGAAATAATAAATCTAATGTAAATCAATTAAATGTAGGGCTCATTATTTGAATGAGTTTTAGTACTGATGTGAAAATGATAATGTTATTACCTTATTTTGCTGAGTACACTTTCTAATGAAACTTAAAGACTTAAGAAACAAAATTAAATTAATAATTTAAATCAGGTGATGTATAAACAAGGCTATTGATTTTAATCTGCTTTTTATAATTTATTTGACAAGGATGATGTCTTACATTCAGCCAATGCAACGCACGTGAGCATATGGCCAAAAAAAGTTTTGCATCCTTTGATTCTGGATGGGCTTTTAAACCTAAAACAACCAAACAAAACAACAAAATGCAATCAATTAATCTAACTAGCAAAAAAAACAAAAAAAAAGATAAACTTGACACAATCCAGGCAACGCTCAGCAAGTACTGTGGTTCTAGTACTAGTTAACTCTTGTTTTACATCAAGTGATGCAACTTAATTAAACCCATAATGTCAAGGTACCAATCAGATTTTCAGGATTTATGGAGGAATTATTTAACGTCTCCTCTCTAACCTTCCTTCCAGATGACACAGTGTCAGCGAGCAGCAACATGGACATGGAGGACCGTGTTTCCCAGCTGGAGCAGAGGCTGCAGCTACAGGAGGATGAGATCCAGCTCCTGAAGGCGGCTCTGGCTGACGCTCTGCGCCGGCTGGGCTGCTGTGAGGAACAGAACTCTGGGACACAACCAGGAGGCGTCAACGCTGCTGGGAGGAGATCTCTGGCTGCCACCGCTCCAGCACCGACTAAAAAAGGTAAGACAAGAGAATCAGGCATTTAAATGAAACCCATAGTAACTGAGTGTGGCAAAATGTGCTACGCCATGAGTTCCTGAAGTATTTTAGATGAATATGAACTTCCATTTGAAATGAGAACCTCAGTGGAGTCTCATCCTCTTTTGATAATAAAAGTAATCTTTTTTTATCTTTCAGTGCGTCAGCTCCTCCAAACTCTTCCCTCCAGACCTCTAAGTAATGGCTATCCTCAACAGAAACGCCTCCTCTCCTCCCCTTCATCTCCTAAGAAAGAGGTGCTGCAGTCCATTAAGAGGTAGAGGAAACACTTACCTGCCTACACACATCAAATAAATCCAGCTAACTTTGAAACACAGCTAAACACACGCTGCTTCTCCTCTCCTCCTCTCTTTTAGGAAGAGTATGTCCACAGAGCGTCTCACCCTCTTACGGAGAGAGATGGGAGCCGACAGTCGCAGTCGAACCACCTCCTCCAGCAGCTCCTCCTGCGGCAAAAGGTAACAGCCGTGTCATGCTAGGTGGTCTAATATATGCAACAAAAACCAAAAAAACAAACAAACAAAAAAAAAATCATCCATGTCTTTACATTTTTCACTTTGTTGGGGGAGACATATCAGAGAAACATAACTTTCAATACTGAGATTGCAGCGAAAATAAATCATCAAATGGTTTTTCTAATAGTAAGGGTTAAAGGAGCATGTCAGTCATTTTGCATGTTTGAGCCCATTATACATCCCACATATAAATTACATTACTGCTAATCATTTTCCAAAACATACTCCTGGAGTGGTACATTTTAGATTTGTTTTCCTACCTTCCAGGCTGCCATTAGTTTCAGTTCATTCCAGTAGCTATTAAAATCAACTTGTAGAGACTTGAAACATGCTTGAGATAAATAATCCATCACAACCTCACGTCATTCTTATTTTTTGTCGAAGTTACTTAATTTAACTGGTCTAACACAGAGCTGCATGGAAGCAAATACAATATAGAGACAATATCACTGTCTACCGAGTCAAAGGTTACAAAACATGCTAATGTTATCATGTTAGCATAGTTATTTTTACATGTTAGTATACTGTGTTGGTGTTAATCTCAAAGTACAGCTGTTCTTTGATCACTAGCTTTCGAGCTATTTAAATGGGAATTTCAACCTGCTGATGGGCTTGATGAAAAGTCATTGGAAGCATCAGGAAGCATCAGCTGAATCCTAATGCATGATAATGGATCTCGCTGCACAGACCAGCCTCCCGTCTCGATTGATATTGATATCACAACTCTTGAGTTTGAGCTTTGCCACATATGAAAATTACAAAGATACAACAAATACAGGTAAAGGTCATACTGTTGACTTTTTGTGGTCTTCGCGTGCTCAGGTTCAGAGCGAGAAACTTTCAACTCCAGAAAGGCCCGAGTGGCCTATAGTTGCAAGTTTCAAAATGGGGAGACAACTTTTCTTTATGATTCTTAACCATTAAAGTCAGGCGAGAGGGAAGGCAAACTGTATTGTTTTCTGGTGTGCACTCAGAATTAGAGCCTTGTTTGGGTAGAAATGAAAGGAGGGGACAGAACAAGAGGATGGCCTGTCTCATATGTCATGTCTTTTCATTACTGCAGGTGATTTACACATAAAAACATCTTTGTGAAACTCACAGGGAGTGGTTTTGTAACTCGATGGTTTAGTGTGTCTAAAGTTCTGAGCAGGATGATGGAGCTTCTTCAATTATTCAGATGCAGTATGAGAAGTTTGAATGGGGGGGGGGGNACATGGGGGGAAACATGAGCGCTAAGATTAAGATTACATCATTTATTTGCCGCAGGCTTTCACAGGTCTCACTGTAAATTCTGTTTCAATTTTACGGGCGCTCAGGTTTTGCTATGTCACCGCTTCATGTCTGTTGTTTTCCTGATGGACAGTGAAGTATCCACTTTTCCCAGGAGAGTGAACGCAACATGTGGTGTCTTTAAACAAACTGTGTCTGGTGGTTGTTTAGCAAACAGGATACAGTGATATGTGGTGGGTTTATGTGTTTAAGGACGTCTATTAATAGAAATCTAGCGCTTTTTTCTGCCCACATTTTTATTTGACTCTTTGACTTTACATCTTTCATTTGTTTTTCATTTAGTCTTGCTTGCCATTTTACTATCCTAATCACTTCTTTCTCTATTCTTTGTTTTTAACTTTTTCATTTTGTCTTTCATCATTATCTCTACTCCACTTATCATCTCTTCTTTTTTCCTTCTAAAACTTTCAGCATCTCCTCTCCTCTCTCACTGATGGCATCAGATTTCCTACTCCTCATTGTGAAAAAGGGGGTGTGGTCAGCATACTGGGGGTGGGACTGCACAGGGTGNTTTCCTACTCCTCATTGTGAAAAAGGGGGTGTGGTCAGCATACTGGGGGTGGGACTGCACAGGGTGAGCCTGAGCTGTGATTGGTCGACAGAGCCTGCTCAGACAGAGCTAAAAGTTTGCTGAGGGAAGGAGGAAGTCGTGTGTTGCTGTGACTGTTGAAAGAACAGGAACGCTGTGATCACGACTGTTACTGTCCTAACGGAACCTCTGAGCCATGAAGAGATCTTCAAGGTAAATATGAGCTTTACAACATACATGACAGAGAGAGAGAGGTTTCATATGTGAAGAGTTTTTGTCAAAAAATAACTGTCACAGTCTTACTGAGTCACAGCTGAAAAATTGGAATAAGTCAAGGTATATTTGAGGAGTAGACTGAATCTTAAGCAGCTGTAGATATTTTTTTCTGTAAAACCAGCAGGTTGAACTGCATCAAGCTTGTGTCACACCCAACCAGACTCTCATTTATTGTTTGACTAATATTCAAATACACTGGTGATGGCACAATACAATGCAAAGTTACTATAGAGCAGCAGAGAGCTCAAAGTAGAGTGCGAGTTAGTGAAATGTTTTTAGATTTCACTACCTATTGGGTTGTGGTGTCGCATGTTTTCTGTCAAAATTGCAATTTGTTGAATATTTTTAGTTGAAAAAAGTTGTCATTAATCATTTATTTGGCTTTATTGAAACTTGAGGCCTTAGTTGTTTTATGAAACTCTTTTGTCATGCACATCGTTTGATGCACTGGATTTCCTCATCCATGCAGCTTTGCGTGGATGTGCATAGTAATGCAGCGCACATTAACAGAAACCAGAGCCAGCATTTGTAGTGGACCACAGATCAAATGGCAACACACAGGTTACACGAAATCTTAGAAATCTTATGGAAGTCCATAAGATTTCTAAAATAAGTTTGAGGACAGTATTTCATATTTTACGTTTGGAATTGTAAACAGAAAATTCAGACATTATCATTTTGAATGAGTTATGCTGTGTGAAAGCTGACAGTGTTGCAGCCTTTCGTGAAAAAGTTAGTCTGTTTGGAGCATTCAGTCCAAGTAAAGATAACTGGCTGTAAAAACTGAAACCAACTTTTAAGGAAATGGTACACCAAATATTGAAGAGGTTCCATAAACTCATGAGAGGATGTGGTTTCTTTTTAGCTCCTTTGGATCTCTTAAATTGTAAATTATGTAACACACACGTTGAATGGATTTATGGATCTTTTGAAGTGTATTTACTGACTCTTTTGTCCTCAGGATTCTAATGATGGTGGCACAAGCAAATATGTCACGTTGTGTACATGTCTAGTTAGGAGACACGCACACATGCTTACACACACACACACTGACTGGATGAGGGATGCACAATTACAGAGGACTCCTTTAACTTTGCTCTGTGATGCCTGATTGATTCTGGCAGCAAAGAGGATGCAGCTCCTAAAGTGAAGTTTAGATAAAAAGGGAAGCATTTACACACATGTTCTAATTGCTGCACATCAACTCCTCACGTACTCTGTATATTTACACTTTTTTTAATTTGCATTTTATGCTTCAGATAGTCAGTTTGAATGAAAACTTTCTCTAAAACAGCCAAATTACAGCCCGGAAAAGCAGGAGCACAATATGTGGAAAATTCCCATCAGTTGCACCTACTTTCCTTCCTGTCACCTTTTAAGCAACAAAGAAAAACATGTGTTTGTGGGATGATGAATTTGAGTTTTAAAGTTACTAGGAGAATTTTTTTTTCATGTTAAAACATTAAGAATTACCAGAAAATGCTGCAGAGATGGTATAGTATCTCTGTAAAACTCTGCAGTACTGGTGTCTGTGTTTCTGATGTGTTAGAATTAACTATTCTGCACAGTTTGCAAAACGTCATTGAACAGTGAACATTAATCAAACCTCCTGCTTAACATGCGGCCAACATATTGATTCTTTCCTGGTTGCAGAGAAGCATTTTACTGCACCAAATGCAGATTTTTATGGATTTACAAAACCAGATAAACATAACTATGACCGCCTTCTCGTTTCTGTAATATTGGTAATATTAAAGTCCAATAGACAACTGGATGCTTGAGGGAGATGCAGATATCGGCTCCAAAAATAAAATAAATAAGAAGGGAATGATCACTCATATTTTCTTATTGACTGGCATCAACTGAGGTGTTGCAACTGTAATTTCATTGTGTTTGCACAATGACAATAAAGGTCTTAACTTATTAAAGATTAATAAACCCTTACTTTAATATATATACATAAAAATACAACAAAAATCCATTAAACTACATTAAAATGTAGCCTCTATAACATTCATGTGTGGTAATTTCTTTTTGTGTATCTGCAAAAATATCCACCAATATCTGTGAAATATCCACGGTAAGTCGATATTGGCTGAGAATATCATAAATACCCACCAGTTTTTGGTGTATCAGTCGAGCTGTAATATAAAGCAAAATTAAAAAACTAACTCAGAGGTGATAGAGCGTTTCAAAGTAAAGGGTTTATGTCATGCAGCACATTCATGCAAATACAAGGATGAAGGAAGAGATTTGTATCATGGTCAGGTTGTTTTTTGTCTGTTTGATGGACAAAAGGCTTTGATCCATCAAATGATCTGCAAAGTGAATAGAGAAAAACCTTGAAGTGTTTTAGACTTCAGTGCTACAAGACAAAACACTCTCTCTGTGTTTTACTCTGAGTAAAACGGTTCTGTATCCATTAATTGAACCACTGAAGTACTTTAGTTATAATGGACCAGGAAATGGGTTTTCACTGACCTCCACTCCCACTTCAGTGGGCTACAACCCATCAGCACAACGCTCAGTCATTCCATGCTGAGCTCTACTTTCTGTCTGGATTACTGCAATAAAAATATGAGTTACTAGAACACTGCAGTCTTCCCGCTGGATGAAGTTTTTTCCTAAGATGCTTATCAAATAGTTTCAAAAATAATAATAATAATATTCAGCATGGCCCTTTAAATCTTTTTGCAGAACACAATGGAAATTGAAAGGTCAAACCTCAAAAAGTTTTTTTTTTTTTAGCCTACATCTTATGATTTCTGCTTTCTTCTTTCTCTTCTTTTCTCAGAGTTTAGTTTAAAACATCTCTTAAAGGATCTTGTGTTTCTGTTCAAGTAGCATTTGCTTCTTACTGGTTCTTACTTCCTGTTGCATCTCTGAAGATCCAATTTTGTCAGCTGCTCCTCACAGCATTATGCTAATCAGCAGTCTGTTTGTGTAGTCTTTACTCCTGGAAACCGGTTGCTGTAGCCACAAGGTTTTTAGATCCTCAGTTATTTGCCCGGTCTGCCCTGTCCCGCTGCCAGTTACCCAACAAGCACTGCACTAATTACTGCCTCTGAATCTTTTTCAGTCATTGGTTAGAACAGGGCCACACCTCCTCTTCCTGGCAGACCACATGCATACAAACATGCACTTCAGGAGACAAACGGGCCTTTATGTGGTTACTTTAAAGAACCGACAAAGAGCCTGCATCAGCTACTCAGAATCACAACAGATCACATCCTCTTTTATTCTTCCTCTTTGTGTTTGCTTTCATCATCATCAGTCTGTCAGTTCATTTTTAAATTCTCCACACTGCTTTCTCTCTTGATTTTACTTGTGTGCCCCTAAAACAGACCCTGGCAAACCAGTTTTATGGGAAAAAAAAAGGAAAAACTTTATGTATACTTTTAACTCGACAAGCTCAGAGAGAACACACAGCCTCAATGCTGTGAGGCTTTTTTCAGTTAACTCCCTGTTAAACAAATATCAGACATAAGAGACACACACAGATCATCCTGGTATATTCACACTTACTTCATGTCTCAGTTTGTCTGTGCATTTTACATTGTTACAGGTTTCTGATCATACAGATAGCTGGATAACACAGTAGTTAACATCAGAATCCAACAAGATTCCTGGACCTGACTCAGTTTTTGTAAATGTCACTACCTTTCTCTACATTAGTTTGGACTGGAGAAGCCTTTTGGATGAACGGAAAATGTCCAGTGATTGTACGTAACCCCCTAGATGTCTTACTACCTGGATGACTGAGGTGAACTTCACATACAGCGCAATAGCGTGTAACCTGCGTCCATAGAAACAATCTTCTAAGTCAAACATGTTCCAGACTGTCATGTTGCTGAGGAAGGAAGAAACAAGCCTTCAATTTCCCTTTATCTTATCTAGCCCTGCTTTTACTGCCGTTACCATGGTAACGCCCACCTGTCTGCTTAGGCTGCATGTCAGCATCCTGTTATCCTGATGGAGCCTGACTGGTTGAAAGCATCCTGACAGGTTAGGCGGGGTCAGCATGCACGGAAAAGCACAGCGGGTGGTTCTGACTGGCTGGCTGACAGCTGATTCAGGAAGTGCCGCTGCTGATGAGGAAGCTCGACATGACAGTTTGAGGATTGACTGGCAGGTCTGATTAAACCTTTTGGCAAACTGGCTGACTCTCAGGTTGTCATTAAGGATGTAAAGTAGCCATCAGCAGCATTTCATATCAGTAAAAGTTCTCTTTGCTGCTCCGTCTGTTCATCGTTTTTACTTTTGCTGTTCTAACAACAACAGCAGCTTGTTTGGAATAAACAGAATAAGAAATGCGGTGTCAGCATGAGCAGCTAGAGACAGCTGAGTTATGGCATTCAAGAAGAGCAGATATAGTCCCAGATAGACTCATGTAAGAGCAGAGGGCCAGGGGATCAACTTGTTCGTGAAAACACCCGTAGCGTGTTGGTGACAAGTAGGATTTCCAGAAGAAACTACACGTTAGTCAAAGAAATGTCTGGAAATTGGACTGCTTCAGAGGGTCCTCTTTAGTACTTTTTTGAACATTCCCACACCAGGTAGTCCTGCTTTATCCTTTGTCCTGATATACTGTGTGGAAGGGGCTCTGGAGTACGATAAGATACAACTTTATTGATCCCTTAAGGGGCAATTCCAAGAGCAGCTCACACAGACCACAATAACACACTCACAATACTAGGCAGTAACCAAAAAGTCAATCTGAAAATTAGATGTGGGATTATCAGCAAATTGGGGAATAAATAAACAACAAAATGCAGAAAAGCAAACTTCATAAGCAGAAAAGATGAAGATACCGTGTTCCCATGGTTTGATTTATAGGTGATCTCTGACAAATGCAAAAAACACCTTCAGCACTAAAATGGAAATTAACATCTTGTCTATTTGCATCGTAGCAAAACTGCCCTGAGTCTTAGCAGGCAGAAGAGATTTTGCTCTTTTTAATGATGTGCCATTTTACATTTTATTTGACAACTTGGTCTGCCAAGAACAGGCTGGCAAGCAAATTACATTTTGTTAAACAAATATCCTGTTAAACAAAGGACAAATGCCAAAATAACTTCTTGGTTGTTTGTCTCTGCAGGATTTCATCAAACAAACAGCTCACCAGCTGGATAAAGTCCCTCAGTGCCATACTTGAGCAAAAGTAGAAATACTAAAAAATTACTTCATTACAAGTAAAAATTTCCCATTAGAAGAAGTACTTGGGTAAAAGAAATTAATTTGAAAATAAACTTGTTTAGCGCAAAATGTCCTGTGTTGGTACCACATTTATCATAATTCTAATTTAAGGGATCTAGCCAAAAATCATTATTTATGTTATGTGTATATGTTTAAAAAAACAAAAAAAAAAAAGATATGAGACCATATATCTTTATCAGATTTTTTTGTACTCCCAAATATTGATATCAGTACTGGCTTAAACAAAATCCATAGATTGTTGATTTCTTGTAACTTTTGTGGAGTAAGAACAAGATTTAGTGAGAAACTTAACTTCCTTTACTTTTTAAAAGGGTCGCGTTGTGTCTCGTTCATCTCGATCTGAGCAGAGCACTTCTCGTTGCCTTCGCTTGTCTTTGTTTGCATAGAATCATGACACCCTCCTGCTGGTTTCAGTACCATAAGACAGCAAAAAAGAGATGGGACATGATACACAGAATGTGCACTTTCGTTATCGCTAAATTTTGCAGAAAAAATCCTTTTACAGCCTTCAAACTTTGCTCCGAGTCTTCCTGTTTGTGCTGCAAAGTGATGAGCTCTTTCTGTTTTACACTTTGCTGATATGCTTGTAAATGTTTTGACATTGTGAAAGGACTTTGCAGGTCTGTTAACAAATTAACCCTATCTCAAACATGATTACCTATATATTGTCTCTGACAGCCTCCATCAGTGTTTGATTCTACATCTTTTCTTTCATCCTCCTCTGTTACATTTATTGATAGAGCAGCAGATTCATCGTGTATTTATCTACCTGATAGATCTGCATCCTGCTGCAGCGTCTCCACCCATGTGTGGACACACAGATGAAAGGACACAACTGTTTTCTTTGTGGCTGTCCCGGATATGATCAGAGGCTGTCATTGTCTGCAGTCAAAACTTTGCTCTTTATACATGCAGAACAAAACAAACGGTGTCTTCAGATGTATTTTTCTCTGATTCAAAGAAGTACTTTACTATATGGTATAGTAAACATCTAATCAAAAAATAATCATCACAGTTCCTGTAGAAATGACTCTCTCCCATCTGAGATATGTGCTGTTTAGATAAGGTGGCATTTTAATGGTTTTGAAACTATTTTGGAAATGCTTGCCTCATAATATTTGGCTTCATATTTGAAGAATAAACTGGTGTTAAAGGACCATACCAGCCATTTGCATGTTTGAGCCTAATATATTCAATTTTTATACACATAACGTTACTGACAATCATTTCCCAAANATGTTTGAGCCTAATATATTCAATTTTTATACACATAACGTTACTGACAATCATTTCCCAAAGCATCCTACTGGAAACGGTGAATTAAAAATGTTTTTCCTACCTTTCAGACCGCCATTGGTTTCATTTCATTCTGGTACACTATTAAAATCAACTTGTTGATAGTTGAAACGTTCTTAGGATAGGTAATCCATCATTGTGAACACGATGTGTATTCAGGTTTTTTTTTTTGACATTATGTAATTTTTGCATTGAAGCTTAATAAAAAAGTGCAGAGTGAATGTATGTCTCCACCGAGGAATATAGTCCCAAAAGAAGACCTGCATTTATTGAAAAATTTAAATGACCATGACTTCATAAGGCTGCGTAACTATTAGCAGGAGAAACATCGATTTTTAAGGTGGGTGTATTGCTTGAATATTTGATTTTGAAAGATTAAGAGATTTTGCAAAATATCAGGACAGCTGAAATACAGTTTTATCTTTTGGAAAATGATTGTCAGTAACGTAACGTATGAAAATTGAATATATTAGGCTCAAACATGCACAATCACGGTATGGTCCTTTAAATGTTGCTTTTCCATTCAGCAAGCCCACAACATGTAATAAACTCTGTTAATGTTTAGAATCAAACCCTCAGCCATTGCAGGACAGCCCTGACGGATCAATCATTTAACTTTTCTTTTTTCTATTTCAGCAAATCCAAAGAATGCTCCTTCAATGCAGGTAAAATTTTAGTAAATACATTTTATGTGTATGTGCGTGTGTGTGTGTGTGTGTGTGTGTGTGTGTTTACTTGCACTGTCTCTATTCCATTTTCTCCACTTAACCTTCCTTGTCTTGTTTTCTTCTCTCTCTCTCTCTCTCTCTCCTTCCAGAGGATGGATATGTGAGGATGTTCCTTCGTGGCCGTCCAGTCACCATGCACATCCCTGATGAGCAGAAGGAGGGTTACAGCCTGGACCAGAAGGTGGCGGTGCCTGACCGCAAGCTCAAGCTCCAGTGGGTGTATCCTTGAAACTGGGAGAGTGAAACCAAAATAAAAATGGAATTATCAAGAGCAAGTCATTCTTAGTCATCCTGGATTAGAGCATCAGCTAACTGCTCAGTAGGATCTTCTCATGCACCGGACCTGCTAGCTTCACTGTCATGTTCCCTAACGTAAGCACGGCACAGGTATGGCTACCGTGGTCGTGACTGCCGCTCCAACCTCTACCTGCTACCGACAGGAGAGATCGTCTACTTCAACGCCTCAGTGGTGGTGCTGTACAACACCGAGGAACAGCAGCAGAGACACTACCTGGGCCACAATGACGATGTCAAATGGTGAGACTGAGCGTAGAAGCAAGATCAATCTAGTAGCCCTGTAGTACATCCTGAAGCCTAATATCGAGGCTTTGTCAGACAGGTATTGGTTAAATTTTTGTATTCAGGAGCTTAATATAAAATTTAATCAACTTTAATATAAAAATCAACTTATAGAGACTTCAAACTTGTTGAGACTTCAAAACTTGAGATAAGTAATCTATTGCAGAGAACATGACGTTTGTTGCATTTTTTTGTCACATTCAACAAATAGAGGATTTTTTTTTCCATAAAGTTGAATGTAGTGTTTCTAGAGGGACAAAATGAAAATTAAGTTATTATTAATTTTTTCCTCTATTTAGCCTGAGTGTGCATCCTGACATGGTCACCATAGCAACAGGACAAGTGGCTGGAAACTCTAAAGATGGAAAGGTACAACGAAAGCTGCATTTTGCATCCTCCTACAGAGTTTCAGTTTTTCACTCATCGCTAAATATTGACATACTTGCACTTAAATGATGGTGCCTGAGCCTCTCAAACAGTATTTAGGCATATTATAATATTGATAATATCATGATTGATTATAATAATAATGATAATACATCAGATGTATGTATAAACATGGTTTATACATCTGTTTATCATTAAAATAAAGCGTTTCCTCCCTGTTGTCCCTCAGCTGCTGGCTCCTCATGTTCGTGTTTGGGACTCGGTGAGCCTGAACACGCTGCATGTTTTGGGAATGGGCGTGTTTGACAGAGCCGTCACCTGCGTGGCGTTCTCCAAGTCGGTAAGCAGCTTCACATCCTGTAGAGTTTACTTAGCTCTGAGTGAATGCTTGTCTGTAACGAGTTTTTCATTTCATATGTTGTTATTTGAGGCAGGGTAATATCACGTGTTGTAATAATTAAATATAATACATTTAATCTCTAAATGGGATATTTAATGCATTCTGGATGACAGAATCTCCACTGTTGTTTCTGATATTCCTTCAACAATTTTAGTTTAAAGTTTTTAACTTGAAAATAATTCACTTAAAGGACCATACCATCCACTTTACATGTTTGAGCCTAATATATTCAGTTTTCATACACGTAATGTTACTGACACTCATTTCCCAAAGCATACTACTGGAACGATGAATTAAATTTTTTTTCCTACCTTCCAGACCGCCATTGGTTTCAGTTCATTCTGGTATGCTATTAAAATCAACTTGTTGATACTTGAAACGTTCTTGGGATAGGTAATCCATCATCACCAACAAGACATGTATTCAGCTTTTTTTTGAAGTTACATAATTTAACGTTTAAGCACAATAAAAAGCGCAGAATGAATATAGTCTCCACCAGGAAATATAGTTCCAAAACAAGAGCTGCATTTATCGAAAACTTTAAATGCTTGACTTCATAATTTTGCATAACTATTAACAGGCAAAACATTGATTTTTAAGGTGGGTGTATTGCTTGAATATTTGATTTTGGAAGATTAAGAGATTTTGCAAAATATCAGAAAAGCTGAAATGCAGTTTTATCCTTTGGGAAATGGTTGTCAGCAGTAATGTAACATGTATGAAAATTGAATATATCAGACTCAAACATGCAAAATGGCCGGTATGGTCCTTTAATGGACTGAAGCCCAGCTTTGTGATCATGTGACACATCATTTTGTCCTGTTACAGCAAAAAGTATCTTTTTTATTTTTCTATCTCATCAGAACGGTGGCACCTTCCTCTGCGCTGTGGATGATGCCAACGATCACATCCTGTCTGTCTGGAACTGGCAGAAGGAGAAGCAACTGGCTGAGGTCAAGGTACCCTGACGTGACCTTTGACCTTCCAGCCCTGAAAGACCTAATATTATAGATAAGTTTTGTTTGGAAAACTAAATTGACGTTTTCATTCCTCCTGTTTCTGCAGTGTTCCAATGACTCTGTATTCGCTGCTGTGTTTCATCCGATGGACACCAACCTGATCGTCACCTGTGGAAAATCTCACATCAACTTCTGGACTGTGGAGGGCAACACGCTCACCAAGAGGCAGGGCCTGTTTGAGGTACAGCAGTACTACATAACAAAGTACATTTTAACTTTATAAGTTCCACTGTGTTCCAAAAACATCACACTTCCCAACCTCAAATTAACCACAGAGAGAGGTGGAGGTATACATTGTAAAAAAAACAAAACAAAAAACCTAACAAAAGGTAATTATTGTTATGACTATTATTATAAAGACTATTACTCTCTCTCTTTCTCTGTAGAAACACGAAAAACCAAAGTACGTGCTATGTGTGGCGTTTGCTGAGAACGGAGACGCCATCACAGGAGACTCCAGTGGAAACATCTACGTCTGGGCTAAAGGTAGAATCTACTCTCATCCTGCTCCTCATGATAAACACCTGAATGTGGTCAGAAACTTTAGTCTATACATTTAAACATTAAGGGGGGAATTCATAAAACACAGGGCCAGTCTTAATGCGTCGATAATGGCAAATATCATCATGTAACTATGTTCCCTTCATTCATCAACGTCTGTTACTGGAATATTTTAGTGTTTGCCTTGAAAGAGCCTTTACTATGATATTTCCTTATTTACATGTCGAGGAAGAGATTCATAAAACATAATCACACAAAAATTGAAGACGGGTTTCAGTCTGGTGGTAAATTTCAATGGAATGAAATTAAGTCTTAATGAGTTATATTTGGTCTTCTACCTCTAATGTAAATAACAATTTTTTTTTTTTACAATCCAGTGTCATTTTGTTGATAATACTGCACTGGAATCTTGTCTTAAGACTCAAATACTCTTTAGAGTTTAGTAAATGTTTGAAGCAGTGGAATTTGTATTAAGGCTGGTTCATGCTTAAAACAGACGTGATAGTGGGCGTATAGAAAATGTGATGCAATTGTGGCCAAAACAGCTTTTGAGGCTGCTTTGAGAGTCGCTGCGTGGTTGCACACTACTTGATTTTTAAACAACGCAGATGGCGTTTGTGTGATGTAAATACACCTTCATTGACAGGTGGTAGCCGCATCAGCCAGGTGGTGTCTGGAGCCCATGAAGGTGGGATTTTCTCTTTATGTGTCCTGAAGGACGGCATGCTGGTTTCTGGAGGAGGAAAGGACCGCAGGGTGGTGCTGTGGGACCACGGATACAGCAAACAGACCGAGATGGAGGTGAGAGAGCTGAACCATCCTATAACACACACACAAAAAAANAAAAAAAAAAAAAAAAAAAAAAAAAAATCAAAGGCATGACAACACAGTGCCCCCCTGAGGAAAAAAATGGTCAGCGCAGATGTAATTTTCAGTTCCCAAATATTTTCGTGCCAAGGGCCTGACAGAAATTGTATTATCTTTATTTCCCTAACTTGCCCCATGGCTACACCTAATGAAATTTTGTCCTGGAATGACATTCAAAAACAAGTCTGTTGTTGTTAACATACGTACAGTCATTCATATGCCTCAGTATGCTAATAACCAAGTGAAATTTTGGCCCCAGAACACGAGAAACCCTTTTTTATGAATACTGGCGCTGTTTTGTTGGAGCTGTTTTCCATCTGTGAAATGAAATAAGCTTTCAGCCTGTGGTTTGGTTTGGTTTGATCCAGGTGGGCGAGTCCTTCGGGCCTGTTCGGGCTCTGGCTGAAGGAAAGCAAGGAGAACTTTTCATAGGAACCACCAAGAATGCCATCATCAGAGCCGCCTTCCCTGACACACTAACCCCTATTGTACAGGTACACACACACATTTTTTTCCACACAGATTTCTAATATGACTGAGTGGAGACACTGGCATGCTAACTCTGTCCACTCAGAGATCAGAGATCATGTTTGATGTTGTTTGATGTCACAGGGTCACACAGACGAGCTGTGGGGTCTAGACATCCATCCTTCCATGGAGCAGTTTGTCACCTGTGGCCAGGACAGACAGGTTCACCTCTGGGACACTCATTCCCACCAGCCCCTCTGGAGCAAGACCATCGAGGTGATGAGCAGATTTTTTCTAAGCATTTAAGATTTACTCAACCTGACAGGAGCATTTAATAACCTAACACCATTAGCAGCTTTTACAATTGAATGCATCTCCTCTTAGTAATCATTTAATCACTGGTATTGATCCACAACCTCTGCAGAAAAGAGAAGATATAATTCTAACACTGCTAGGTTAAGATTAAAACTTAAATTAAAAACTTAAAGCCAAGAAGTTAAAGTAAAATACATAACAATAGTAATAGATAGACAATAGTAATAGCATGAAAATTTAATAAAATCATCTACATGTCTAGTTAAATTATTAATTCAGTTACCTAACACCTCCTGTCTGTTGCTTCCTCCTCTGCTCCAGGATCCAGGAAGGTCTGCAGGCTTCCATCCCAGCGGGACTGTGGTGGTAGTGGGGACCATGACCGCCAGGTGAGCCCCTCTTAGCTGGAGCTTACATGTCCAGAGCAGCAGCACTACCATGAAACACATTAAACACACAAGACACCAATTAATCCATTTGAAAGGCAATTAGCATATGCTTAAAACAGAAGTGATAAATCACTCAGTCATAAAATATTTAACAGACATTAGTGAGTTTAGATTAATTTATTGCATACAGACTTTGACCAAGATGTTTGCTCCTTCAGGTCATTGAAAAGGCATTGACCTGGAATAATATTTTTGGTGTGTGTGTGTGCATATTGCAGGTGGTTGGTGCTGGACACTGACACCAGGGATCTTGTTTCTATGCACACAGACGGCAATGAGATCATTTCCAACGTCAAGTACTCTCCAGGTAAATATCAGCATCATTTACATGTGCATTTACATGGTTTGAGCTGCGCACGTCACCAACGCAGCTTAAAAAATGGATCAGTTTGCTCGCTGCTAATAGCAAGGCTAACGCTTAGCTCATCTTTCCTGCAGACGGTAACTTCTTGGCTGTCGCTTCCCATGACAACTTTGTTTACATCTATGCTGTGACTGAGAACGGCAGGAAGTACAGCCGTGTGGGGAAATGCACTGTAAGCATACATGATATACAATCAGAATGCATGTAAGAAAAGGTTTATCTCAAAGTGAGATAAAATATAATGTGCTGCACGTATAAACCAGGAGATTTACTGGTTTTCTAGGGCCATTCCAGCTTCGTCACCCATCTGGACTGGTCAGCGGACAGTCAGTACCTCGTCACCAACTCAGGAGACTATGAGATCCTCTTCTGTAAGAAAAAATCAAATAACGTTCTAATTTCTAATACAATTTATGCCCTCATTTCACAAAGTTTTAGTTTATATTTAAGATGTACAATAATGAGTCATGTTTTCTAAATGTTTCTGTTGAGGTAACAAACTGAGAGCACAGAGCTTGAGCGTTTTATTTTTTTTTCTTCTCAGGGGAGGCATCCAGTGGTAAACATGTGACCACCATGGACACGGTGCGTAACCTGAAGTGGGCCACTTCCACTTGCACTCTGAGCTTCAACACCTTTGGTATGTATGAACTCAATGAGATTTAGCTTTAGAAAAATAGTAGATAATAAGGTTGATTTAATAAGGTGCATCAAAGGTCTGTGAGCTCAGCATTCAGCTAAAACAAACAGATAAATAGATTTACAATCACATATTATACTGTAGGTGCGTTACTTGAAGTAAGCTTTTATTGGCAATTTCAGTCTGATTTTTAGTGTTATTACAAAATATCGATTTATTGCCTTAATCCGAATATAATCGAAATATTAATGTACTGACTGTCTCACCTTCCCTTTTACTACCCCTCTTTCCCTTTAATCTCCCTCCCCCTTTCTTTCTCTTTCCCTTTCTGCTTTGGCTTCTCACCATTTCTACTCTGTCTCTCTTTACTCTGTCACCCCTTCTTTTCTGTCTGTGTGCCCCATCTCTCTGTCTCTCTCTCTCTCTCTCTATTGCTCCCTCTTTCCCTCAGGCATATGGCCAGACGGAGCAGACGGCACAGACATCAACGCCGTGTGCAGGTCACATGACAGCTCCCTGCTGGCCTCTGCTGACGATTTTGGCAAAGTGCACTTGTTCTCCTCTCCCTGCTCCCAGCCAAGGGTCAGTCACTTCACTTACTACACTCCTTTATCTCCTGTATCAACATTAATTTTATATTTGTATGATTATGGTCGTAGCTATACAGCACTTTGTCGTTGTTGTTACTAGGATGAATGACAAATTTTGACTTGTGAAAACCTCCTCCAATTTTCTACTTGTTTCTATAGAAAAAAAATCTGATGGAAGAAATTATTGACATAAATCTATAATAATTCTAGGTTCTTGAAAATTCTCCATTTAATTCTAGAATATTCTTAAGGCTAATATGTTCTTTTTTTTTATTAGATATTTCTCTGTAAGCAACAAACCAGGCTTTAAATATGGCATTTAGAGTCCTAAAAGTGCTTGGGACGGCCATGGCTGTAGCTTATCTTCTGGATAATTCATGTATTTCCTCCCTCTTTCCCACCCACCTTTACAGGCTCCCAGCCACATGTATGGTGGCCACAGCAGTCACGTGACCAATGTTGCCTTCCTGCACGATGACAGTTACCTGATCTCCACCGGTGGGAAAGACACCAGCATCCTCCAGTGGGCGGTTGTCTAGGCAACGCCACTCATCCACATCACCAATCTCCACAGGCGGGATCATCAGCATCCCCTCTGACTGGTCATCCCTTCACTGTTTTTCCTCCTGACCACCGGGGGCAGCACCTCTCCAGTTCCTACTGGAAAACAAAAATCAAAAACACAACTTGTTACATCAGATAAGATAATAAGTTTGTGGAAACTGTTAAACTCCTGCTGGATAGAATGTAGAGAAAAGCACTTGTTGCCATGCAGGAAGTGAATCTTAACTGTTTCCAACAAAAATTAACTACTGCAACACCAACCTGCCTGCTACTGCTGCTGGTGGTGACAACACAGTTTACCTGAGATGTCAGATTTTGCCGTTAGTCCTAACTGTGCCTGAAACTGTATTAATCTTACACCCTTTATTCAGAATTCCACCTGTTTTAGGAATTTATGTTATCTCTGCTCCCTAACAAATCAGCATCAGCACTTCTGAATGTGCGTCATTCTTTCCTAAAGCTAGAATGAGAGAATGGCGATGGCTCTGCAGTGAATAAAGTGCTAATTTGTGGAACTGTAAGATGCTATGCTTAGTACACCGAAGCAAAGTTTGTAAAATGGACATTAAAATCAAAATAAACTTGAATTTAATTATTAGTGTGCTCTCCTCCAGTTTCTAGATTTAAGAGTGATGCATGTTCTTGGACTTACGAAGAATGTTCATCGCTGTCCCCTGAAAACCTCCACAATCAGCTTTTTTTGGAACTTGTTTGCATGTGACAAACCATTCAAAACCTTTAGAGTATCAAACCCCCCTATAAGCTTGAAAAGTCGCCACAAAAGTTTGTATTTTCTTTTTGTGGAGAAGAGCAGCTTTGGTCAAGTTGAATTCAGTCAGTAACAATGGATTTTAATGGTGATCAGAGAAAATTAACGGCAAAAATTATCTTCTTAAACTACTCCAGCAGCATAATCCATTTCTGCTCTGTCATTCTGTTGGCTCTGTATGTTTTGAACAGTGATCATTTCACCGATTTATGGCTAAATATGCTGCTGGCAGGATGGAAATCACGCTAAACAGATGCAGAGTATTTACGGATATTTTGTTGAAATGATGATGACAGTGGAGAAATGAATTATGCTGCAGATTTGAGAGGTTTCTGTTAATGTTTTGATGCTTATGTTCTGGAGTCACATTGGTCACTACTGGAATCCATTAAGACTAACTTCAAGCTGACCAAAGCTGCTGTTCACTAAGAAAACTACAAATGTTGAACAACCAGAGATTCTTAAAAGAGCGTTTTTGAGCAGAATATCACTTTAAATTGGTAACAACACATTTGTGAGATAATAAATATATGTAAAACATTTATGTTCTTAGCAAGTAGGAGAAATTATTTAATCTTGACTGAAATCTTTGTATATGCATGGTTTTCACAAAACGGTGATGATGTGCATTCCTAAAATAGGTGGTATTGCCCTTTAATATCCTTACTATAATCCCATTGCCTTTTTCGCTTACACATTTTCATCCCTCAGCCTTTAACTAACTCTAAAGGAGAAGATTGTAAGTATTAAACTGATTTTGCCTCCTCACTGCTGGGCTATTGTTTCTGATTTATTTCTACTAACGGTTCTGTGGTGAAGAGCCACTAGATGGCGCAACAGTGCAAGAGAACCTGAGCATGTCTGCGGCTGTTAATGTTGCAAAGATCTATAGAGTAATATAAACAGTATATTATGCAGTATATCCGAGTGGCTGTGGCATTTTAATATTTAACAGTAATAGTGATGGATATTATTATTGTGGCACTTCTAGCTTTGACGGAGGGAAATGTAGGATACTGTGCTGTAGAAGTGAGCTTCAGCTCTGCTTTGTTAATAAAGTTTTTACCCAAATTCCATTAAATGAAAATGTTTTCAACTCTTTTATTCATATCAGCTGATTTACACGTGTCATAATCTGCCATTTAGTTTTATCTTTAGTCTTAAAGGACCATACCACCCAGTTTGCATGTTTGAGCCTAATATATTAAATTTTCATACATGTTACATTACTGACAACCATTTCCCAAAGGATGAAACCGTATTTCAGTTTTCCTGATACTATGCAAAATCTCTTAATCTTTCAAAATCAAATATTCAAGCTATTCACATTAAAAATCAATGTTTCACCTGCTAATTATTATGCAAAGTTATGAAGTCACGGTCATAAACGCCATATTTTCGATAAACACAGGTCTTCTTTAGGGACTATATTCCCTGGTGGAGACATACATTCACTAAGCACTTTTTATTGTGCTTAAATATTAAAATATTGAAACTTCAAAAAAACCTGAATACCTATCCCAAGAATGTTTCAAGAGTATCATTAAGTTGATTTTAATAGCGTACCAGAATGAACTGAAACCAATGGCGGTCTGGAAGGTGGCAAAAACATTTAATTCACTGTTCCAGTAGCATGCTTTGGGAAATAATTGTCAGTAACATTACATGTATGAAAATTTGAAAAAATAGGTTCAAATTAGGCTCAAACATGCAAAATGGCTTGTATGGTCCTTTAATATCTGCTGATATTAAATGATGAGAAATCGTCTTGTGGCAGTGAGTAGTTAAGTATTTACTCAACTTCCACTTAATTCATAAAGTTTCCCTTACATTAATCAGCACATCTTTGTCCCATTACCATGTTGTTTTAAGGGATGTCACACAGGTAAAAGCCAATGAAGATTGGCATGTTAATAAAAAATAAGAATAAAGAATTTTGAAGACAGGACTTACTTGTAATGGAGTACTCGTCCACTGTGGGATTTGAGTACTTCCTCCTCCTCCCCTTTATCTGAAAGAAACAGTGACAGATTATCATGAGGAGAAACGGAGGAGGATTTTCACGTTTGTTTTCATGACTGTTTTCTATTGACATTCAACACAGAATGTGACGTGAAAGATGATGCAGAGGGTACTGATTTGAAAGCCCAGGTCAGCCAGGTAAATCAGGGTAGGAGACAGTGAAAAAAAACAATGTCTTCTCTCCCTAAATGAGAGTCTGAGGTGCCTTTGAGCTTCACTTTCCCTCAGGTCCTCTAGTGGAGACTTTCAGTGACCAGCTGCAGGACATGGGTGGTGTTCTCAGAACCTCCCAGGTGTGAAGGTGTGAATATGACCTCTTCTTCTGTTGCCATAAATAAGCAGCTACCTCGGTTAAATAAGGAGAAATCCAGCCTACTTTAAACACTAATATTAGACAAAGTGACATTATTTTGGTATTTTTCAGCACAGTAAAGTTTGATAGCAATAAAACTTTCAGCTTCAATGACGATTAAAAATCAAAGAGGGAAAATTTATGGAAAGACAGAGGTGACATGTTTTTAACCCTCTGAAGTCTTTTGAAAGTTCTTTTTTCACCAAATTTGTTTTTTATTTATTGTTACTGTTTAGCTAAATGAACAATAACAATAACGACAAAGGCAATAAGGAAAAGAGGACAAAAGGAGGAGGTTTGTAAGGAAGCTAATCCTTAAAGACGCTGATGGTGGCGGAACAACCTAAACATAAATACAGGCTTTATTTTTCCTGCCATACATCTCATTAAATTTGTGATTTTCTCAATTTTCTTTCCTAGAGTTAACCAGCCCGAACTGTTCTCTGAGCCACCGGAAGGTTTTGACTGTCTGGGGTCTCAACCACAAAATGTACGACCCTGAGGAACACACACACACACACACACACACACACACACACACACACACACACACACGTACATACATTATGTTCCTGAGACAGAAACTGAATGGACACATGCTGAGTTTGTTACTGTGATGGCAATGAACTTTTACTGGTTTTAAGAGAGAGGACCAATCTTACTACAGACTACACACTGCAAATACACACACACACACACACACACACACACACACACACACACACACAGTTTGTTGGAGTTTGGACCTGAGAGTGGAGCTTTTTCTGATGACCTAAGCGTTCATCCTTTCACATTAACAGGCTTCAGAGTTCAGAAATAAACACTGGATAATAGAAACCCAACCAAAAAAAAAAAAAAAAAAAAAAAATTAAAACAGCTGCATTTTTAGCCAGTTAATTTTTGTTTTCCACTAAGTACAAAATATAGAGAACCAACAAAAATCAAAATGGGTGGAAATTAAAGAGTGGATAACTTTCCAGACAGATTTGATTTTGGAAATGTTTCTATGCGGCCTGATATGAGTTTATGGACGCCTGCCAGCCAATCAGACATGTGTATTTTCAAAAACCATGGAAAACATGTCACAAGTTAAATTTTTCCCTTTTAAGTTAAAACCACATCAACTGTCACCCAGTATGGTGAATTCCAAAGTCACTTCACAAAAACTGTGTATTTTGTTAAAGGTCATGATGAACAAAAATATTTTTTGCTATCAACAAAAATTAAACCATTTAATGCCTCTGATATACAATTCAATTTTGTACTAACAAAACTTTGGTACTGTTGGTACAAGAAATAAACCATGTCAAGTTTGTCTTGCTTCTTGGCTTTTTGGCGTGGAAACTTGTTGAACAAAATGTCAAAATGACCCAAAATTACAATACAATAAAAGTCACCTCTAAATTACACAGCATACTTCAGTCTCCAAGCCCTTAGCTAGTTAATTTAGATGATGTATGTATTATCTATATTAGTGGTTCTCAATCCTCATGTACCACAGCGCTGCACACCTTCCATCTCTCCCTGTTCCACCACACCTGATTAGCTAAATCAGGTGTATTTAGCCAATCAAGATCTGGAACCAATCGGCCAATTGATGCATCATGTCGCTCTGTTTCTAAAGTCATGAGCAGCTGTCCACAGCCCGCAACAGTCTGTGTGCATTTGCTGCAGTTCAGCAACTAATACAGCACAACGTCTGCCAAGATGCTGTGTGGGGATAATGTAAACATCAATTAATAACTCCAGACACAGATTCATAACATCATCAGCAGCATCAAGTGTGTGCATGTGTGTGTGTGTGTGTGTGTGTGTGAGAGAGAGAGAGAGCGAAGGATGGAAATAAAAGAAGGGAGACAAGCTCGAGAAAAAGAGGGAAAGATGAACCCTTTAACACATGCAGCTTCACCAGGAGGTCTTCTGGGAATTTTCCATGTTGGGATCATATGTAAACAAGACTCAACCAGAGTTGATAGTTCAGAAATGCTGATGTGGCAATTTCCGGATTTTTCGCTTAATATTCCAGTTTTATCCTCAAGATGCTAGCATAAACAAAAATGGTAAGGTCTCTGGTCGAGTCTGTGAAGGGTTACAATAGTTTTTTTTTTTTTTGTTTTTTGTAAATACATGAACATATGGAGTTAACAACATAAACAGATTTTGGATTCTCTGCAACTTTTTCACAGCCACATCTATTTGAACCAGGAAAGTCTAAAACGGGTACTCAAGTACAAATCTTAAAGGCCCACAGAGAACATTTTTAATAAGACAAAGGTCCGTTTATTAAGGTCAGTCAAGCCAGGGTTGGAATGGGATCCTAAATTTTACTGGGAATATAAATTGTCGAGCGGTGTGTGTGTGTGTGTGTGTGTGTGTGTGAGAGAGAGAGAGAGCGAAGGATGGAAATAAAAGAAGGGAGACAAGCTCGAGAAAAAGAGGGAAAGATGAACCCTTTAACACATGCAGCTTCACCAGGAGGTCTTCTGGGAATTTTCCATGTTGGGATCATATGTAAACAAGACTCAACCAGAGTTGATAGTTCAGAAATGCTGATGTGGCAATTTCCGGATTTTTCGCTTAATATTCCAGTTTTATCCTCAAGATGCTAGCATAAACAAAAATGGTAAGGTCTCTGGTCGAGTCTGTGAAGGGTTACAATAGTTTTTTTTTTTTTTGTTTTTTGTAAATACATGAACATATGGAGTTAACAACATAAACAGATTTTGGATTCTCTGCAACTTTTTCACAGCCACATCTATTTGAACCAGGAAAGTCTAAAACGGGTACTCAAGTACAAATCTTAAAGGCCCACAGAGAACATTTTTAATAAGACAAAGGTCCGTTTATTAAGGTCAGTCAAGCCAGGGTTGGAATGGGATCCTAAATTTTACTGGGAATATAAATTGTCGAGCGGTGTGTGTGTGTGTGTGTGTGTGTGTGTGGGTGAGAGAGAGAGCGAAGGATGGAAATAAAAGAAGGGAGACAAGCTCGAGAAAAAGAGGGAAAGATGAACCCTTTAACACATGCAGCTTCACCAGGAGGTCTTCTGGGAATTTTCCATGTTGGGATCATATGTAAACAAGACTCAACCAGAGTTGATAGTTCAGAAATGCTGATGTGGCAATTTCCGGATTTTTCGCTTAATATTCCAGTTTTATCCTCAAGATGCTAGCATAAACAAAAATGGTAAGGTCTCTGGTCGAGTCTGTGAAGGGTTACAATAGTTTTTTTTTTTTTTGTTTTTTGTAAATACATGAACATATGGAGTTAACAACATAAACAGATTTTGGATTCTCTGCAACTTTTTCACAGCCACATCTATTTGAACCAGGAAAGTCTAAAACGGGTACTCAAGTACAAATCTTAAAGGCCCACAGAGAACATTTTTAATAAGACAAAGGTCCGTTTATTAAGGTCAGTCAAGCCAGGGTTGGAATGGGATCCTAAATTTTACTGGGAATATAAATTGTCGAGCGGTGTGTGTGTGTGTGTGTGTGTGTGTGTGGGTGCTGATAAAACTACCTGCACTATCAAGACTCAACTCAATCTATGTTGTCACTCTCAATAAGCCCAACGCTTTGCCAACCCACCGTTGTCATGGAGATGACGAGACGCCAAATGTGCCAAAGCAAACCAAAGCAGAGTAGACATTCTCATACAGACAGTGGAACAGTCAGACATTCGGTTTCGCTTCAAAAGCAGAGAATTTTGACTTGTTGCGTAGCAGCGATGTCTCGTAGATAATACAAATAAAACATATAAAAAGTATAATTTTCTCAGAGTCCAGAGACAGTTGAGGTTTGGTCTGGATCTAGACTGGAGTCTGGACTTTGAGGATGACTGGTCTAAAAGATCTATTTATTTTTAAGCCAATAGGGGTCAGAAAAACACCAAAAACAAGCTAACACAGCCCTGCAATATTACTGCTTTCTCAAGATGAGTGCAGTGCCCGCTCATAATGTGCATGTTCAGGACGGGCCGGACTTTATGGTGTGCACTGCAGCTTGCCATAATTTTGTTCTGCTTGTCCTTGTGAGCTGGTTTTGTTTGCTGTACGGGGTTGGGTTGAGACCGTGGCACTGGAGTGGAGCATATGCTGCCGCGCCCGGAGCGTATCCTGCTGCATGGACTACTTTTTACCGGCACAGCTCAATTCGAGAACCGCTCATCCAAACAACTTCACATGCACGTCCTGAGCAATGAACCTGCAGAATATCAACTTCATACAGTGCCAGGTTCTAGAGATGTTGATGCCACAGACAGATCGAGAAGACAGACAGAGATTTCTGCCTTTATACTTAGATGGCTAATGTGTTAGCAAACAACTGCCTACTTACACATCTAGCAGACACAGAGCAATAGCATCGTACTGGAATCATGTCTCTAGCCATCTTTACTTGCGTTTTTGCTGAACTGCATCTTTAAGTTTGTTAGATGCTTGACTTTCTTCAATGGAAACTTTTTTGCTTCTGTGGTATTTCATCCATTATAGGTCAGAAAACCAGCAGATTGAGCTACAAAAAAAAATTAATAAAACACAACAAATAACTAAAGGCTGCAGTTGGTTGTTAATCACAGAGCAGGCTGAAAGTGTGAAACAAAGGTGAAGAGAGAGAGAAAGGTTAAAACTCAGAAAGAGGGAGTGGAGGACAAGAAGAGATCAAGACTAAAGTCAAGAAAGCAGAGTGGATCTAACAGCCTATTCTCTCTCTCTCCCACAGGGTGTCTGAGCTGCTGCCAACGACCCACGGAGCAAAGTGTTGATGTAAGGGGCTGAGCTCGCAAATGCACAGCAGAGCAAATCCTCAAGAGAATCACTTTATGTTCTGTAGGTCTGATCACAGAAGCATCTGTACAGCTGTAGAAATCAGCTGCGTAAGCACAGATCACATTTATGATATTTAAACCTAAACCTGATATTTTTCATAAGCGTTGGCGGAGACAAAACAGAGCTAAAAGCAGAATTATATTTGTCAAGTTGGCAGAAACAACTCCAATAAATAACTAACTCCAATAGATGCTCATGTTGATGTGAGTCTGATATATAAATAGGCAACTGTTTGACATAACATATGGCTAACACGTTAGCCATATGTTATGTCAGGGCTGTGTGTCCGTCAGCTTACTATGGGTTTTTTCCACGTCTCCTAGATGCAAAAAAAAAACAAAAAAAACAACAAAACATTAATTGATGCAGCTGTAAATGGCTCAGACATGATTTTGCATGTTTGAACCCAATAAATAATACCCGCATACGTTACATTACTGCCAACCATTTTCCAAAACATGCTACTGCTGCAGTGCATTCTAGATTTGTTTTTCCTGCCTTCCAGACTGCCATCAGTTCTTTCCAGTGCGCTTTTAAAAATCAACTTGTAGAGACTTGAAACATGCTTGAAATAATTAATCCATCACAGCGAACGCGACGTCTATTAAATTTTTTTGTCGAAGTTACTTCATTTAACTGATCCAACATGGAGCTACGCAAAGAAAAAGTATGTCTCTGTCAGGGAGTACAGTCCTGCAGAAGATGGCTTTTAAGAGAAATTAAAACAAATGTGCCTTCTACAATTGTGTTTAAGTGTTAGCAGGTGAAACATTAAATTTTAAGGTG
>VXCM01004238.1:40000-123887 GCA_014773175.1 Lucifuga dentata
ACCTTAAAAATCGATGTTTCACCTGCTAATAGTTACGCAGCCTTAAAAAGTCACGATTGTTTAAATTTTTCAAGAAATGCAGGTCTTCTTTTGGGCCTACATTTGGAGACATACATTCACTCCATGCTTTTTATTGCGCTTAAATGCTACATAACTTCTAAAAAAAAACCTGAATACACATCTTGTTCGCAATGATGGATTACCTATGCCAAAAGCGTTTCCAGTTTCAACATGTTGATTTTAATAGCGTACCAGAATGAACTGAAACCAATGCCGGTCTGGAAGGTAGGAAAAACATTTGTAATTCACCTGTTCCAGTAGTATGCTTTGGGAAATGATTGCCAGTAACATTTTGTGTATGAAAATTTAATATATTAGGCTCAAACATGCAAATTGGGTGGAATGGTCCTTTAAGGCTGTGGGATGACCGACTGTTCAAACACCACAACTCTGTGTGTGTGTGTAGTAAGATTGGTCCTCTCTCTTAAAACCAGTAAAAGTTCATTGCCATCACAGTAACAAACTTTCAGCATGTGTCCATTCTGTTTCTGTCTCAGGAGCATAACGTATGTACGTGTGTGTACATCTGTGTGTGCGTGTTCCTCAGGGTCGTACATTTTGTGGTTGAGACCCTAGACAGTCAAAATCTTGCGTTGTATCTGAGAACACTTCAGGCTGAAAGTGTTAACTCGAGGAAAGAAAATTGAGGAACTCACAAACTTGCAAAATGGCCGGTATGGTCCTTTAAACAGACAATAAACATGAGAATTATACTACAGAACTGATATGAGAGTTTGTGCGGATGTTTGGATTATTATTTTCTGCTGGGAAAACTGGTCACCATGACATGAATCCAAGTTTATTTGTTTAACCCAGTGTCACAAAGAGTGTCTCAGAGGGCTTTAAGGCCACACAGCAGCGACTCCACAGGAAAACAAGAAAAAATTCTCTAAAAAAATATCTGAGCATAGTGAGGAAATAAATGCAGTCCTGCAGAGAGAGAGAGAGAGAGAGAGAGATCATCCTCCTCAACAGCCAGGTGTATAGGAGTCACAGGTGAGGAAGATTTTTAAATGTTTAAATATTATTTTATTAAGTCCTTGTTTTTTAACCTTATTTTATTCACATACTTATTATTATTTTCATAATTTATTATTTTCTTACCTAATTAAAATATTTTTATCCTGCTTATTTTAATTTTATCACTAATCTTTAAAAATATTTTTATTCACCTTATCCAATTTCCAATATTGTATTGCTTGCCATGTATTTATTTTAATTGCCATGTATTTATTTATATATTTGATTTTTTTTAATCCTGAGCTCTATGTGAATGCAGTGGTCTCATGGTCTTTTCCCTGGTGTTTGACTTTTTTTTTTTTTTTNTTTTTTTTTTTTTTGTTTTGTAATTTGTAGGAAAAGTGCTGTACAAATAAAACTTGATAGATTGACTCTCTCTCTCCCTCCGTCCCTCTATCAGGTATCCTGTTGCGATTCTCGCTCTCTGTCTGCGCTCTCTCTCTCTCTCTCTCAGTCTGCGGGCTGCGCTCCTGCTGCTCGCCGTGTCTCAATGTTCGCGGACGCTCTTAAAAGCTCGTTATCGTTATTTTAAAGGCTTTAAACTGTTTTCTGGATGAATACGGGCTGATCTGACGGCGACGCGGGAATCCGGTAACTTCACGTGAGTACCGAAAGCTCTCTTCCGCGTTTTGTTTCTCACACACTTCACGCAGAAAGAAATGTGTGTGTATTGAATGTCACCTGCTACACGGAGCTATAACTCAGCAACGCATGTTATATGAATGAGCGGCTCAGGCGTTATTACTTATATATATGTTTGACCAAAGCTTATAAGTCATGTACTTCATGTACCTGACACAAATACTACAGTAACTATAGCATCTACAAATACAATATACAACATAGTCTGAAACTTTACATTGAGCAACAATGTAACTATAAACTTTACATTTAATATATAGGCACATTCTACCTATATATTCAATATAGATAGAATATGTATGTGTGTGTATATATATATATATATACACACAATATGTATATGTACAATATATATATACATATATATATGTCTGTATATTCAATATATCACTTACACATTGAAATGTGTAAGTGATAAAAAAAACTATCTATCTATCTATCTATCTGAACCTCAGACTTCCCTCAACTAGAGTGGACTGTTCTTTTTGGTTTATCACTGGTTCTCTGCTGTCCATTATTGATTTTGCGTTATTGTTTCCTACATCCAGACTTTGTAAATAACATCTATCTATCTATCTATCTATCTATCTATCTATCTATCTATCTATCTATCTGTGAGCTGGTGTTTGAGCGGGTTAGCTGTTGGATTGTTCTTGGCTCTGTCACATGTTCAGATTTTTGGGTCAGTATGTCAACATATTCATGTCTAGAGAGTGAACCTAATGCTGTTACATAAACCGCTTTTAAGACATCAGAGGAAGAAATGAAGTCAGATCAAACATGACTGTGTCCTCTGCTCTTTCCCCGTCTTTGAACTCAACTTATTCTATGATTGACAGATTTCTCCACACAGCAGGTTTGGTTTTTTTCTGTCTTTAACTTGTTGAAAAGGGCAAATAGTGTTTGGGAATAGAAAGCGGGCTGAGCTGGCAGCAGTGGTGTTACAGTATAGTAGGCACCTGTGTCTGAGCTGCAGCTCCAGGGGTTTTGACTGCAGACAAGTTAATAAATCATGAGACTGAATAACAAAGTCAGCTTGCTTGATATCGAGCTTCCTCCACCTGTATCGCTGTGTGCAGGGACCAGATAATGGCTCTTTGTGGTGAAACACAGGAGGACCAGCTTTGCCATGAAGGACCATTTAAAACGCAGTTTATCCTGAAATTTACAGTTCTGTAAAGGAATTGTATATAAAGTTTCTGTGATCTTTAACATTTACCGTCTGCATCTAAGAAATTTTCCCCAACTATTCTGTACTGAATGATGCATGTAAGTAGATCTTTACCTGTGCTACATAAGTATGAGGGAGGTTAAATTTTCAAACCTCTAACTGTTAGTGAGGCATCTGACACTCTCAGTTAGACAAATCGTCCAAGTCGCCTGGGGACTAGTTATTTAGTGATTGGTGGTGATCCAGAGCTGGGATTTTTGCTTTTCTTGCCATAAGCAAAAAGCAAAAGCATGTGAATGCAGCACCGCGTATTGTGCTGCATTCACATGCTAGTGGGAAGGTCAAACAGTGCTGCGTTCACATGCTTTTCTGTTAAAAAGTGAGAAACAGTCGCAGTGGATCCAACATTGCAGGGTGGAGATGAGTTCTGCTCAAGCTTTCTGTCGTTTAAACTTATATGTCACAGCAAACGTCCTGCTGTTAAATAAAATGATGCAGATGTGAGAATAAGGTGTGTGAGGTGATGTGTTTCTGAGGGATTATTTCCTGCTGGAGATTTCAGTTTCTTAATGCGAGCGCCAGAAGAAATGGAAGTAATGCAGCACTGATATGAAAACACTCAACTCAAAGAAAAAGCAAAGAGTTTGACAAAAATAATTGTAATAATTGTGACTTCATGTTCACTGGCTGGAAGATCTGAAATAAATATTTAGAGCGTTTAGGGAACCACGTTGCTGTTCATGTATTTCAGACATCGGGCTTAAAGAACCCTTGAAGAAAACTGTATGTTTATACACAGATGTGTTGATGTGTGTGTGATGCTCTTGTTCAGCAGAAGAGCCGGCCTCAGGCAGGGAAGGAGAGCAGCCATCTCCAGAAAAGTGTCGCGCTTCACTGACTGCAGGGAAATGACACACTGTCAGCATACTTTAATGGGCATTTTAGTCACGCAATAAATCTGCTGTTCCTCTTACAGAATTCCTGCTTTTAACTTGGACTGTTTTAATATTAAAATCTATCTGCCCTCTTTTGTTCTCTCTCTCTCTCTCTGCCCACTGTGTAGATGGTTGAGTTGGTTCATCCTCCTCTTTGTCTTTCATTTATTTCTCTCTTCTGACTCTTAACTAAAGTTTTTGGTTTTAACTTCATGTGCTAATGCATCTACGCTATAAAATGCTAACTAAACAACAAAGAAAGAATGGAAATAAACATGCACGTATAACTACAAAATATAAAAACTCCTAATAATTAAAGGTACCTGGTGGAGTTTTTGGCTGTAGAGCAATGATTTGTCACCTCATTGCTCACATCTCCCACATGCACGGGTTGATTTCATTCACGTTTAGACTGTAGAGGGCGCTAATACAGATGTGTTATATGATGCATTATGTAAACAAAAATGTGTTTAAAGACAAGATCACTCCGCCGAGCACCTTTCACTCTTTCTTGTATTCTCTGTATCATCGATGTTTAGAGTAACATTATAAGTAAATCTCTTTCTCATGTCCCTCCACTCCATCACCACACACACACACACACACACACACACACACACACACACACACACCATCAGAGATCATTGTGCTGAACTATTTCTGACCTCATTGGAAATACAATCTGTGCACTTTTAGCTGCGACCTTGAAGGCAGAAGGATGAGATGAATGTGGTTAGCTAAGAGCCCCAGCTTTACATACCCATCCATTTTTTTTTTGCTGCCCCCCCCCCAAACNCCCAAACTCACCTCCCCTCAGCCCTAAAACTCCTTCTCACACACCAGCACAGATAGATCACTCTCCTCTCTAAATGTTCACCCAATCCCTGAAAAGTAAGACAGTGCTGTGACCTTAAAGAGAATGTGTTCTCCCATGGGTGACATTTGATGGTCAGACCACAAACAAACCACTCCATGGTCCGACTGTTTTGCTGTGGACCCGAGTTCGATTGATAACATATGTCTAAACAAACCAAACTTATGGGCTGGGGGGTAGTCTGGAAGAAATGGTCAAAATGAACTTGGTGTGAAAACACCCTAAGAGTCCAAAGCTACAATATTCATCACATGCCACAATATGAAAGACAAGGGTTCATCCTCTGGAGAAATGTAGGATGACATTGTTATTGCATTTAGATAATAATCTTGAAACATCTTGGATCTTGAAAGAAAATGATTTGCATTGTTAAGAGGCTGATAAAATCTCACACTGGCAGATACTTTTAACTTTAAGGACTCAATTATAGACACAAATGACTCATTTTGAAGTGAAAGAGAGACAAGAAGGAGGACAAGACAGGAGAAGAAAGGAGAATAACAGATAAGAGACTGAGAGAGTTGAGAGTAAAGATGGTGAGACAAGCACAATGAAGAGGAAGTGGATGAGAGGAGAGTGGGGCAGAAGAGAACAGAAGGAAAAGGGCTTCAAAAGAGAGGGATGATGATGAAGAAAAGAGAAAAGCAGGATAAAAACAAATCCAGAGGAGGAGGAGGAGTGTGAAAAACAAAGAGGAGAGATGTAGAGGGAGGAGCCGCTGTGTCAGGTCTTATCTGAGGAGCTGTGAGGGTGTAATTGCTTTCCAGAGGAGAGCTGATAAGCAGCACTTAAGAGCCTCTGTGGTTAAGTAATCACAGTGATTTAGAGGCAAGCCGCTAGAGCGCGACACTAACAGCTAGCATGACTGCAACATCAATAATCGCTGCACGACATCATCACATTATGATGTAACCTAACACTGCAGTTAAGTGAAAACCTCCTAATTCAGCAATTTGTTAAGTGTCTGCACTTCAATGGCAAAGAAGGATGAGTATTTTTGGAGGTAAAAGTCTTCTTTATGAAGTGAATGCATTGAGATTACAAAAACAAAGATACACTACCCCCTCACCTCTCTATGATGGTGGACTTTGATCCCAGTGTGGACATTAGGGCTGTCATGATATCAGATTTTCATGACACGATCTTCATGGCCAAAATAATTCACGATAACGATATTATCACGATATCTATAGAAAATTAAAAAAAAAAAAAATGCTATCAGTCAAATTCATCTCTAACTTTGTTTAATTTACTGGCGAGCTAACTTTTTCGTGTTAGGGTAGTGTCTCACTCTCGTCTGTCATCTCCTCTGACATGATTTTGCGCAGCAGTAGTAGCCATACACTGTGGTAGTAGCTAGCTAGCTAGCTAGTTACTACATCACGTCAAGTAAGTGTGTGAGTGTCTGTGGGGCATTGGGGGAGAAAGACAAAGCGAGAATGGAAAATGGAAATGATTTGAGAAACGCTGGATTATTTACACAATATCATCATATGTGCACTATTAACATGACATCAGTATTTCCTATTTTAAATATCACGGTTATCGACAATACCGGTATATTGCAACACCCCTAGTAGACATGCTGAAAAAGTATAAACACAGTTGCCTCCTGACGAGGTCTCCAACCAAGTTGGACGTGACGGGTCAGATGAAGTATGCTGCTGCCTTAACAGGCCAGTCTTCCAGGAACTTGGAATGTACACACATATTCATGAGATGGATGAACAAATAAATAGTGTTTTATCCAATTACAAGTGAGAAATGTCATTCTGCCAGCTCACGGCTCCTCTAACTGGATAAGTGCTTGGGAAATGATGAGGTGTCACGATTGGCTATATTAATTGAAGGGATGAGTCACAGCGGAGTGACGGTAACAAAAGTTTGACTCCCCAACACACACACATGCGCGCACACAGGTTCAGCATACTGAAGCAGAGATCTGAGTTTTTGTGGTGCTGTTTTTTTTTTTTTTTTTTAAATTGGCTAGAGTAGGGAGCTCATTTGCATGCATAATGACAACCCCGTCACCTTCCTGCTTGTTGGTTGTCATGACGATGAGAAGCAATGCATTTACCAGAAAATCACTTTCTTCACACTGCAGTAGAAACACCATTTAACTGTGAACTTCCCTATGTTGCTGTAACTCTGCTGATTATAATATACTGTCCTTATTCTGGTTTATGGTCTCTATATTCTATTCTATTGTATTCTATCTATTCTATTCTGATCTGATATCAGTGACTTTGTCCTGTATATTCACATCATTAAGTGATTCATCATGAGAAAATAATCAGCTGTTTCTAATTCCTCACAGTGACAGTCTGAAGCACTAAAAGCTTTAATGAGCCTCAGTATGAAGGTGGATCATTACGCCTGGTTTGTGCTTAATGCAGATGTGACAGTGGATGTGGAAACTGTGACGTAATTGCGGCCAAAACAGCCACTATGGAAGCCACTTTTGAGGGTCGCTCATGTGGTTGTGCCCCATATTTTTGAAACAACGCAGATGATGCTTGTGTGACATAAATGCACCTTCATCGATGATTGGCCAAGCGAAGAAGTGTGGAGGAAGGGGGGGACAAAAAACAAATAATGGCGAACAACTTTGCAGCCAATGAAAGGAACAGCAAATCTCTTCTGTGTTAATCAACAGCAACTCTCTTTTCACTGCCTCCATTTTTTTGTTGTGGGTGACTGAACCGAGAACCACCTCTACATCGCTGGGTTTTGTGTTTGGAAGTCCCAGAGTTGAAGTGTGTGGTCCCCGTGCGATCGTCATGAAAGCACGAGAACCATTAATACAAGGACACGTCCAAATCGCATCCAACATTCAGCATAAAGTAGGTCTGAGGCTGCAGGTCTGATACGAAAATTACTCAAATTGTGTCAGTGACAGAAAATTTCATCACAAGCAACTGAGCAACATCTAAAAAAAAACATATATACATGCTACCTATCATCCATGTAATCTTTATAGTCAAAACCAGAAGCGACCTGATCATCATTATCTGATGAGGGAAGGTGCTTCCTGTTTGAAAAGACACACTTTCACTTTTCATCTCCAAGTGTTCAAATAAAAACCGTTACTGGTCTTTTTGTCTCAACACCAACAATTATCTTCTTTTCTTAGAATGGAAAAAAGGAAATCTGCTTTTGTGTAAGATGCATTTTAGTGTGTGTGTGTGTGTGTGTGTGTGTGTGTCTGTAATGTAAGGACTTGTTTTCCATGTTGATGAAATGATGCTGATGCAAGCCTGCAGATCAACATAGGGGAAGTGAGAGTGATAGAGGAAAAATAACAGAAAAAAGATGGAGGAAAGTCAGAGAGAAAAAGAAAGGAGAGGTGGTGTGTGTTTGTGTGTGTTTATGTGTGTAACTGCTGACAGTCTAATGTCGTGTCTAACTGCACATAATGTGTGATGAGGTCACTACTGTCTGTCCATGAACACTGTTAGCCCTGTTAGACACAGACGCACACACACACACACACACACACACACACACACAACTTCTGGGAGATGTCTCNCACACACACACACACACACACACACACACACACACACAACTTCTGGGAGATGTCTCTAGTAGCACCTGTGGCTAGCATTAAAGCAATTTCAGATGGTCAATAATCATCTCTCTCTCTCTCTCTCTCTCATTTCTGTCAGTCTTCCCATCTCTAACTTTCTCCTGTTTTATTCTCAGGTCTTTTCTTCCTCCTTTTCTTCCCCTGATCAATACCTTTCTCTGCTTCTTTCATTCTTGATCTCTCCTCTTCTTCCATTCTCGTCACCCTTTACCTCCGTTTGTAAGTTGCTGTGTTTTCTCTAAGCAGGAAATGTTTTGGCTGTATGTAAATTCATGCAAAAATGTAAAAACGAAAAACAGCGGCAGGAAAAATAAACACTGGAACATTGGATTAAAAACTATAATAAACAGTGCAAACATTCATCCAAAGTAAATGTGATGAAATCTGACATGAAGAATGTGATGACGCTATTCAGTTTAAATAAAAGTGTTGAAAGAGAGAAAGATCTCTCTCTCTTTCCATTTCTGTCTCTCCTCCGTCTCTCAATAGGGCTGCTGCTATCGATTATTTCGGTAATGGAATATTCACGATGTTTAGATGAATCTTTTATGATTCCAGTAGAGGAAATTGGGCTGTTGCAGCAGTAAGTTGAAATAAGATAATCAAAGAAAGCAGCATATAAATAATAGCATGTGTGTATCAGACATACTTAGAGGATATGTGAATAATGTGCAACAAGTCTAGAAATTAGCATTAGCTTCATGTAAAAAAAAAAAATAGCAGCAGCAGCAAAGAACAAGGGGAAAAAAACAACAAAATGAGACTATTTCCTTATGAAAAGGTGAATAATAATAAATATTACTGAATGTTAAAGCAAAACTGAGCATTTTGTATTTGTATAGCAGGATATGAAAATGTTATTTCATAGTCTATATAGCGATGCATGTGTGATGTCAAATATAACAATGACTTTTCAGTTACACAGATCAAAATAAGATTTTTAAAAAATGGAGGTTTTTTTTTTTTTGTAAATAGAGCAGGCAGTTATAGTCTGTGTAGGTCAAAATCAGTAAATTTCTTAAGCTGCATCAGGTGACATTCTGCAGGTCAAATGCTAGTTTCCAAACCCAAAAACCTTCAGCTGCTGCCTGACCGTTAAGGCCTGCTGCACGCTGAGTGCGGACACGATGCAGTCTGTCTCATCCTGACATGCACGGTTCTCACGCTTTCGTGACTGCTCATGACAACCAACCAGTTTGTCTCTGTTTCTCTGTGCTTCACCAACTGTGAGAGCCGTGAGAGGACTGAGGCCACGTGCCACTCAATACCATGTAGCATAAATATATATATTTATATATATATTTAAATATATATATAAAAATATATATAATATTTTATATATATATATATATAAAAATATATATATTAATATTCATATATATATATATATATATATATATGAATATTAATTAAGATAAAGCAATGGTATGCAGAGTTGCAATGTTAAGATCATAATTTCAATAAAGAAATATTAATCTTATTTAAACTGGACACCATTCACGTTATGTGGAAAATTAAGTCATTTAAACTTAATATTTTGATTAATTAATATTCAGTCTCAGATCTTAACTTAATATTCGGGCTCAAACCTGAAAAGTAATGGTTTTTGACTCATCCAGTGATTTCTTCTCCGAACTGAAACAGGCAAACAAAGTACTATTGCACAGGTTAACATTTATTTACAGATGAGAAATATAAAAATATACAAATGAGGTAGATATTATGTGAGAAATGAAAACCAGGTTTGACAACGGAAAACTGGTGGATTTTCAAAATAAAATCCTAACCTATTCTAACGTTGACTGAGTCTAGCTTTACTTTACGGAGTTAGTACGGCAATTATGAAAATAGAAAATGGTTGGTAAGAAAGATATGGAAATGGGAAAATAACGTAGTTAGGCTGCATCACTTTAACATCGGCAAAGACAAGATCTTACGTTGGGCTTAGTCACTCCAATGATGTGGGAAAGTCGGATCGCCAGTCTTGACTCAGGCGCTCAGCAGCTTGGTCACGTCGTGTGAAGGAAGCGTGGTGCAGGCAGTCCTCAGGATTCGGGTAGGATGTTCGGACTCGCGGCCGTCGTCACGGATCCGAACAAACGGGTCTTCCTTTGGAACCAGATCAGCGCACTTCTCGACGAACAGCTGGAGCTGGGAGCTGGACTTCAGGTCGAACCGGATTGCAGTGCTGGAGTTTACCCAACGTGGTCAGCGGAGCCGATGGCACGTAGCAGAGCAGCTAACTTGGAGAACTAACCGTAGCTAGAACTGAATAGCTTGAATGAAACCACGTGGAGGTCGTGATAACATCTATCGCTGATTCAGGCACAAACTTCTTAGAACAGCTAATAAAATTACTTGAGATTACTTTAAAATAAAGAACCGCTAGCCGTTGTTTTAGCAACGCGGTGAAGAAAGGAGACAAGAAGAGAAGAGAAGCCGCCACGCGGTGTGGAGAGGGCCGGAGAGGTCCTGGAGCGAAAGAGGTCGCGTAAGAGAGAGAGGTCCGAAAAGAGTAAGAGGCTGAAAGAGAGAGGGCCGAAAACAAGAGACTGAACAATGGGCTGCGTGGAGTTTTAAACAGAAAAGCCCTTCGCGCGTTGTGAGGAACACGCCCATGCTTTGTTCTCATAGGAGCTTTTCCCGATGATGTCATGAAGGCAGGCAGCAGCCTGGAGCAGCTTAATTTCTGTGATATTACAGAAACATAACCTATACTTATACTAAGTCCACTCATTTCCCATTGTCAAAGCATGATACATAGAAATTTCACGTAGTAAATTCACAGTATGACATGCTAGCACAAATAAAACCATGTTACACAAATAAATCATCTCTTTTGTTGTCTAATAGGAATTTATCACAAAATCTAAACATCTAAAACACTATTATGAAATTTGATGATCTTTGATTAACTAAATCTATTTCTGCATCAATGCAAGTATTCTAAACATTACAAAGATAAAACAAAAGCTTAGATTGTTGTAGATTGTCAAAATAGATTTTGTGTGAACTTAAAGGATCATAAAATAACAATGTGATGTTCTGTGATTTAAGAAGTATGTTGGAGAAATGTAACACATAAAACTAAATCCTTTAACTAAATAAACACAAATACAAGTACAACAAAAGCATGTAGTATTGAAAATGAATTTCAATATCTGAACATAGTTTTAAGGTACTCGAGAGAGAGAGAGAGAGAGAGAGAGAGAGAGAGAGAGAGAGATGGCAACTCATTTATTTCATGACTCTAAATAAATTCAGACATCTTCTTGTTTCCTGAATAGATTCTGAATTAAAAGTCTTATTTGGTGTAGTGAGATCAGTTCTTTAACTCTGTGAAGTCCTTGGCTTGTAGACAATCTGGAGCCATTGAAGTGACCATTTGGGGGAGGGAGCTTGTGAGATACTCAAATGCAGATAAGAGTGACTGTATGTTCTTTTCTTTTATTGCAGAGGAGCTTTAAAGATCAAAGTGTTACCAAGTCTCTCTAAGGTGATAACCTCTGGTTACCATGGTGTTTGGGAGGTCAGAGAAATTTAGAAGTTCTGTTTCGTTGTCTTTACAGTATCTGTTCTGCAAGTTTTACAACTAAACGAGGGGACGAGAACAGCAGGGGATCTTGAGGAGTTCCTGGGTGCTCATCCATATGTTAATGTGAATGTGTATTGTGTCTGTGAAGGGGGAAGGTGATGTATGCGTGGCTTCAGCAGGCCTCCACGCAGATGCAGTCTGAAAACTGATTATTTCATCCCAGAAAAACATAATCATATATTTATCAAACTGCAGTTGTTCCAGTAATGCTACAACCACAACAGCAACGACCAATCAGACAAGCTGAGAGAGACAACAGGTAGTGCTACAGGAAGCAGCCACATCCTGACAGCACATCAGTTTGCCTTACACACAAGTTTCCTCCTTCTTTGGTTTTGCTGATTGTGTTGCTGCTGTACTGTCTGTTTCTGGCTGTTTGACACTGAAATGATGTCACGGTTTGATTTGTTGAGGCATATGTGAACACAGCAATCGCACACACACAATGCCAAAACTCATGTGTGGACTTGTGTATTGGTGAAGTGAGGTTTAGAGCTCTGCTGTTCAGGTGATGGATCTCAAATATACAAAATGTTATTGGTCGAATCACTTGTAGCTCGTTCTGATTGACTTTTAAAAGCTGGCCTGTGTTAATTCCTGGACAAGCACAGTTCTGTCTGTTTGGTGTTTAATTGAATGAAGCCACACAGGTGCTGGATTTAAGCTTTGGATGCTTTGAAATAAGATCTCATCTGTCTAATCTATGAATGCCTATTTTAGGTGCAAGTTTAGCACAGATGTGATAAGGATGCATTGCATGAAACAGACCGTCCGTGTTTCCTGGCATTTATGATTGCACTTTCATGACGCCCACGTGTTACGACTTGTGAGAGGCAGGACAACCGCTGCAGTATGCTCTCCTTAGCACCTGGATCCCCACATCTTGATTTGCTCTTCTTTTGCCTTCACATATCGGATGCACAGATTTTTCCACTTTGTTGCACAGGAGTGGGCAGCTATACTTCCCCTTCTTCCCCCGTCTTCACTTGGCCAATTGTCGATGAAGGCACATTGTCGTTACATAGTTGCTGTCCAGATTGTTTCAACTTTTGAGTGTTGCACGATCTTGCAAGCAATCCTCAAATGCAGCCTCAGCAGCCTGGCCACTTTGGCTGCAATTAGCCTCAGTTTCTGTGTGCCCACTGTCATGTTCCAGAAGAGAGCTCCACACGTTAGCAAATTAAGCTAACTGCAGGAGCAATGCAGTCTCTTCACCAGTGAGCTAATCCAACCATCTTTTTGTTAAAGCTGAATATTAAACAGGTGGCAGAGTTACTGTAAGACAGGACTCTCCCTTCACCACGTAAATAATACTAAATAAAAACCTGCAAGATTAATTGACTGATTGACCACATTGTGCTGCAAAAATTTTTGTAATTGCTCCAAAATAAAGTTTTGTTAAAGAAGAAATTGATGCATTTTCCACCTATACACTGTACAAACATCCCAGTTTTAACTTAACAAAAACCTGAAAGTATTGATGCATGTCCATGGTATCCACTCACACAACCATGAAACCTACACACACACACACACACACACCCAGAGCCCACAGTGGGATTAGTGTGCCTCAGAAATGAGTGGAGGTTTTCTGCTGACACCTCCTCTGGAATATCATTTATCTGCGGTTCAGTCAGCAGCAGAGGACTCAGCACCCCCCCCCCCCCCCNACACACACACACACACACACTTTATTTATTTCCAGACATACAGTAACAAGCTTTGGTGACGTGATCAGAGCCAATTTAAGATTTGGCCAATAAAGCTCTGTGAGAAACGTCATGGAGAATGAGGCGTTTTTATTGAAGTCATTAATTTTGCCAGCAGGGCGTCGGCTGTGAGCGCTGCATAGCCACCCGAGCATGAAACGAATGGCCAGGATTAACTACCTGGACGCTCTCTCTGATTTTCCCTCTGTCTCTGCTTCAGGCTCTGCACGTCTTTCCTGCTCTGTTACATTTTTTTGTTCTTTCAACCCTTTATTTCCTCACTGCTCTCCTCCCTCCATTTCTCTTCTACCTTCCGTCCTGCTTTATTTTTTCTCCTTGTCATTTTTCTCTTTACAGCTGTCACCTCTCATCTTTCTTCCTCTCCTCAACACTTGCTCTCCACTTTTCTTTTGTCTGTTCAGGTCTAAATATGGCTCAAGTTGTGTTAGCAAACTTTGTGGGAAGTAATGTCTAAGATGGACAAATCAGAAAGAGTCAGGTAAGCTGTTATCACAGAAAACTTTAAGAAGTTAATTTTAGATACCTACAATTTGTTCACCAAGTGCCGCAACATTAACTGGAAGAGTAATTGAAAGTTATTCTGCATTGGGATTTGCAGGTCTGGATGCTTTTGGGTTTTTGCAGCATTGTGTGTAGTATTTCTGAGTTATCATTTATCATTTGTGCTGTGTTTGCATGAGATTATTAGGGTTAAGCACTGCCTCTTCAAATATTTTTATTGCCGAGTCTAGTGAATGCAACATGTAATACTGCAGTACTTCCCAATTGTGTGCTTGTAAAATAGATTAAACATTAATGTTTGCTTTGATTGGACACTATCGTCCTGACTTGCCAGTTCCATCAGATATAGACCTGCTTCCTGACAACTTTACATATGTGATCTCTGCCACCATTTGCATGAATATCATTTTTCTAATAATGGTGCTAACAATTCTGAGAAAAAAATACTTCACAAATTTCAGAGAAAAATCTACATTTCTGAGTCAGAAAAATACTGAGAAAAGGGGAAGAAGATTGCCACACCTTCAGACTAACCATTCCTGCAGCAGATGACCTTATTAAATTGTACTTTTCCATCAGATTTAGCAATAAAGAAATACTTGTGCTTTAAGCCAAAACTCATCAAATTATCTTAGGCATACAGACGTTGAAATGGACTGGGTTATTCAGAAGAAAACATCAAACATCACACTGATTTGGATCAAGTTGTGCATCAACTTCAGAACTTCAGCACAGTGGACAGTTACAGGAATATGACTGCTGTGTTTGTGGACAAAATAAAACAGATGAATTGATCCTCAAGGTTTGGAGCTTTGAACAGCGCAGCAATAGCTAACATCCGGCATTCAAATTCAGCAGTGTCTTGAGACATCCTCCCTTGCTAAAAATAATAGTTTTTTTCTCAGATTATCCCTCTCTCATTTTTTGTTTATGTACTGTCTCCCTAATAAGCCGTCATAGGGAAATAAACTCTATTTGAGCATGTTTTACAGAAAGCGCAGGACTGTTTGCCACATTAAAGTTGTCATCAAGCATCTCACATTATTCAATATTATAAAAAGTCAAATTCCCACAAACAAGAAACTGTCCACCAATCAGACAAAACATTGAAAAGACAGCGTGCTAAAAGAGACTTATAGGACTAGCAACGATATGAAATATAAAGATGATGTTGACCTGCTGATGGAGATAGTAGGTTCTTCAACAAGTTCTGAATACAAAGCTCCTGTTTTTGTTTTCAGCTTCAGGGATCTCCTGTTACCTATCAGCTCTCTTTGTTTCATTATTAGCTTTGTTCTGCTCTACTGTAAACAGGCTTCAGGTTAACAGAGGAGCTGTGGATGGAAACGGAGCTGGTTGTCTGAGTTAACCTTCCTGTAACCGAATATAGAAACAGGAAGTGAGACACACGAAAAACAGGCAAATCTCTGTAAACTGTGTGGAGTCGAGTGATTTGTAGTGTGTGGCGATCCAGTCTTTCACAATCCCAGAATATTTCTCGGGGTGATTCATGTGACAAATCAGGAAGGAAGAACATTTTAGTCCATGCACCTGGTCAAGGATTGTTTTGGAAAGTCATTGAAAGTTGTGGAAATATAAATCAGCACTGAGGTTACCTCTGGCACCAAAGTTAGAAGGGAGGTTTCAAAGCGGTCTGGTTTCTTTTAGCCACAGCTCATGTACGCTGTGTATGTGTGCTGGTGGAACGATGATCGGCTTTGGTGCATTCATGTGCGTATTTATCTGAAAATTAAACATGGATGGCAAACCATAAATTAAAAGTATTTCAGAAGTTTTGCTGTTGTGAAGGAGAAATGTCCAGTTTTGGTACAAGTTTCCATTCCCAGGAGGTATGAAGGTTTTACTTAAAGGAACATAAACGGTGATTTTGCATGTTTGAGCTCAATAAAAACTGTTTCTACATGACATTGCTGACTATCACTTTCTAAAACATAAAACCATATTTTTTGTGTTGTTTTGCCAAATTCCCTAATTGTTCATGTACCCACCTTAAAATTCCATGTTTTGCCCACTAACACTTATGCACAATTGTAGAGATAGTATCTTTTTATGAAGCTTTGTAATGTGTATGGTTAAGAGTCAAAGCCCACACATACACAGGTGAGACAGCCACTATGAAGACAGTGCTTCAGTCTCATGACTCAGGTTTCACCGTGTGTGTGTGTGGAGGGCTTGATTAGTGTGTGAAAGCTGTAATCATGCGGTTGTTCTCTCTTGTTGTTCTGTTCTATCCACACACTACAGCAACGCTCTCATCTTGTCTAACACGGATTGCGGCTGCGCTATAACAACAACACATCCTGTTGTGTTGATTGTGGCAGATATTACAGCGGTGACACAGCTTGTGTGCTTAAAGTAATGTTCTATTTGTGACCTAATATGCTGTTTTATTGCTATGAAGAGCTTTAAAAAGGTAACAGGCATGATCTTTCTATTTTGCCTCCATCTTTGGTGCCAAACAGTCATTAAAGTGGTGTTTTGGTGCTAAACTTCCTAGAGATAGGTCTGTGTTTACATGTACGCAGGGGTGGAAGGAATTACATGTACTCTCTTTACTGGAACAAAGTCGGTTTTTGCTGTACTTGTATTTTTTTGAGTTTAAAAAAAAAGTAGTTTTACTTTTACTTTAGTAATTTTAATTACAAGTATTGTACTTTGGTACATTTTGATTGACATCTGTTACAGAATAAGAAAAAAAATGCAGAGGAACTGCAGAAGCTGCAATGCTAAAGATGGAGAGAATGAGCTCAGAGGCCCAGAAAACCAACTAATTAAAAGAAAACAATCCCGGGCCACATTTAAAGGACCATACCAACCATTTTGCATGTTTGAGCCTAATATATTCAATTTTCATACATGTAATGTTACTGACAATCATTTCCCAAAGCATACTCCTGGAACGGTGAATTAAAAAAATTTTTTCCTACCTTCCAGACTTCCCCTTGGTATCAGTTCATTCTGGTAACGCTATTAAAATCAACTTGTTGATTCTTGAAATGTTCTTGGGATAGGTAATCCATCATTGTGAACAAAACGTGTATTCCATTTTTTTTTTTCCTGAAGTTATGTAATTTTAGCGTTTAAACGTAATAAAAAGTGCGGAGTGATCTGAAAATGCTCAGCTGGTTCATTGCTCAGGACCCAAAGATGTGCAGTGTCGTGTGTGAAGTTGTTTGGATGTGAAATTCTCAAATTGAGCTGTGCTGGTAAAAAGTAGTCCACATGGCAGGATACGCTCTGGGGCGTGGCAGCATATGCTTTGCTCCACAGGCACTTATGGCAGGCTGCAGCGCACACCATAAAGTCCGGCCTGGTCCAAACAGGCATGTTTTCAGCAGGAACTGCACTTGTTCCCAAATAAATCCATTTTTAATTGCACAATCTGGATCTGTTGCTCGGAGTAAGTTTGCTGCGATTTATGCATAACTTGTAACATTTTTCTTTTTTTGCACGTGTTTTCCCTTCTATGTTTTTTTGTTATTTGTAGATGTTGCACTCTTTGTTTTGTTTTTTGCAGTGTTTTAGATTTGGAGCACATTGTGCTTTGACACTATGGGCCACCGTAGACTTAGCATATTAAAGTATCATACTGGTGTTTTTCCATATTTGAGCCCAATAAATACAATCCACATACATGTTACTGCCAACCATTTTTGCAAAACACACTGGAGTGGCACATTTTTGAACTGTTTTTATTGTTTTTGTTTTTCCTACCTTCCAGATTGCCATTTGTTTCAGTTAATGGCAGTACGCTATAAAAAAAAAAAAAAAAANAAAAAAAAAAAAAAAACAACTTGTAGAGACTTGAAATGTACTCATAATCCATCACAGCGAACTATTGCTGGTATTGTTTTTTTGTCAAAGTTCCTTAATTTAACCAATCCATCATGGAGCAACATGGAAGAAAACATATTTCTCCGCCAAGGACGTGCCAGGAGAAAACACAGAAGTTAAAATGGCCATGCCTTTTATAATTGTGCGAAGGTGTTAGCAGGTGAAACACTGAATTTTAAGGTGGGTGTATCAAACGGGGGTGGGTGTATCTCTTTCTCTCTGCTTATGAACATTATTTGTGGATGATATTCCCTCATCTTCAATGAGCAACAGTAATGAGTCCCTGGAAAGACCATGGTGTGTCACTCACTTCCATTAATTTTAATAAATCTGTTTCATAATGTCAACAGTGATTAAGATGTTTTGCACCACCAATGTTTTCTTTTTTCTTCCTGTTTTGGTAACAATTACTATTATGATTAGTGACTTATTAGATCTAATAGAGTCTATGACATGTTCCAGTAACCATATTGCACATTGATATACACACTGTCCTGCTAATTTTTATCAAGGCCAGTATGATGTGAGAACATACGACAGATGTTCCAGTTCCCATCAGCAGCTCACCTGATGTACACTGATATACAGTGTAAGTACACAGTGTATTCTCACACATTCTGCAGGGACACTGCAGTCACATGCCATAGTAGAGCATTTTCCTCCAAAGATGTTATGAAAACTGATTACACTGCTGGAGACTGAGCCTTTCTAATAATACTGTCTGGCTGTTTGGTCCAGATATACCTCATCATCTCCATTGTAATCTAATCTGAAGTCACCATGCACTGTGACTCACCTGTAAAAGGATTAGCTCTTTGATGGATCGCTGTAATAACTGTGACCCCGCAATGCTGCTGACAACTATCTGTCAGCACTTCCTGTAAAAGTAGGATGGCAAACATGCTGAATGTTCACAAGCTGCATGTTGGAGGGATCATGGATGTTGTTGCATATCATGTATCGAAACTGATAAACTTTGAGGTAATTTGAAATCTTATAAGAGCTCATTCTGCAGTATGAGGCTGCATGTGTCAAAAGTGCAGCAGAAGCAGAGAGAGAGAGAGAGAGAGAGAGAGAGAGAGGTNATGTGTCAAAAGTGCAGCAGAAGCAGAGAGAGAGAGAGAGAGAGAGAGAGAGAGAGGTTTTATAGTTTCTGGTTTTCCCATTCAGGTTGATATAAGTGGATCCAAAAACTCCACAAACTGAAGTATCAAGTCTAGGTGAAAGAACATGTCATTATAGACTTTTCATGATATAAATCCAAACTTGTTGTCATAGATGGTTAAAACAGGCGACTTTACCAGCTGCTGTTCTTGTTATCGGACATTATGTTGCCGTTGAATGTTCAGCTTTGACAACAAAGTTTGCTGAATTCATTGCTCAGCTGACAGACTGCACTGCTAGCATGTGTGCTTGACCTGACCTCTGACCTGGTTCTGCCACATAGTCACAAAGCACAATAAGCCTCAGTTTGATTAGAAATGTGACATTTAATCAGCCATCGTTGGTTTGTGTGTGAGAGTGGTGCTGGTGTTGTACAGCTGCAGGCCTCTGTTCATGTGACACAGTAGATGTGTGCGTTAGAATGGCTAACGCTGACAGGATTATCTCTTTATCAGGCCTCAGGCAACGCAACAGGCTGCACACACCTTTTTAGGGAAATATGATTCATGAAATCATGTTTAGACATCTTGGTGCTGAACATTTAAATGGTTTTGTGTTTGAGTGAAAAATGCCTTCAATAAATAATAAATCATAATAATAATAATATACATACATACATACATACAAAGATACATAGTATATATCATCTTTATGGAAGGCAAACTATTTATTCAGACCTTGATTATGAGAGTATAACTCAATTTATTCAGGCATGCAGGCATCATTTCCTCATCTCGCAGACTCTCCTCATACACCAGCTAACTACAGAATCCTATTAATTCCATCTATGTGTATATCTTACTCGCATTATTGCCTTTATTAGGGATACAAACAAATAATCGGAGCATTGCGTGCATGTAAACATAAATGTTTGGGTCCCACAATTCCAAGACTGCTGTGATGCTTTACGTCTGTCCATTCAGCCATAACTTAACCAATTAGTTTGTTTCTCAACACTACAGTCCCATATCGTTAATGCTAAAGATTATTTAATCACTTTAAAACAGCGTGTGCTAATTGGCTTGTTTATATACTTAGGTTTGGTGACACAATCAGCTAAAGACTCAAGCTCATTGAAAAATGGTGAGTCAAGTTCTTCTTCTTCTTCTTCTTCTTCCTTTATTATTCCTTCTTTTCATTCTTCTTCTCGCCATTCCTATATTTCCATCCCCCACATTTCTCTGAATTGCTCTGATGATGGAGTAAAGAACAATGCTCTCTTTTTATGCAGACATCCTGTTTGTCTCTCTCTCTTTTCTCTTTGGGACAATCATCTTGTCCTTTGATCTCTTCTTCTCTATTTCTCTCAGTTTTGTCTCTGTAACGTTGGGCATCTCAAATGAACTTTTCCTGTGCTTTTGGCTCCATCTCTGTTTCAAGTTTTTTCAAACTTTCATCCTAAAACTTGTGAAACCTTTTGTAAGAAAATATGACTTTTTGGCTTTGGACTGCACAGCTTTGTGTTTGTAGACCTCAGATAATTTCACATTTTTACACTAATCGTTAACAAGTTGTTCTGAATAACTGAATCAAAGATATAGTCGACAGTTGATAATGGACTGTTAGATACTATATTACTGAACAATAAGAAATGAAATTGTTCTTGGATGTCTGGGAAGCTGCATATTGACCATTTAATGAATTGATCATTAAATGATCAATAATTGATTATTCCTCTATCAGAGGTTAGTGTTCATATTTATAATCACATAATCAAGGATTCCTCGGTTCACTGAATATACATGACACACTGCATAATCAGAATATGAGGAGAGGTGAGGAAATGCACGTGGAGGCTTACTCTGATTATGTTTACATGCCTGACTAAATTAATTTACAATCACATAATCCAGGAAGACTAAGCTGATTTAAATCTCATTAAGGTGTTTATATTCCTTACAGTCCCTAGATTTTAAGGATTCCAAATGTTATTGGTCAAATTGCTTTGACTCGTGTCAAGCAAGAGAGCCCACACAACTCCAATATGTAAAAATGAGAAATTGTCTCAGGGCTATATAAGCTCCACCCACTATGTGTTAAATTACGCTGAGGATGGCTTATGCTGCGTTCAATGAACCTCGAAAGTCGGATTTTTCTGAGTCGGAGGTTCCAACTTCCGACCTCAAACCGTTCCAGCCAAATGTAAACAAAAAAGCATGGCTGAACACCAATAAATACTGTAAGATTAAATAAACTTAGTAATAAATGCTAACTAAAGTACACTACAGGACTGTTTGGTTGTGTTTTACAATGATATTAATCACAGTATTAAACATTTGTGCAGAGAAGTAATATTATGAAATTATTTACACTTGCGTATCAATAGCAAACAGTTATTACACACTGTAGAAAGTTAACTTGGCGACATATTTTGACCTTTTTATTTCAATGTCACCGTAAGAAAAATTACTTTATTTGCCTTTTAGCTGATCATTTCCATTCATAAAGCTCACTTCCACAGGCGCTGCCATGTTGAGTGACGTCATACTCGGTAAGTCAGGGTAGATAATTTTGGTCCGAGTTTCCCAGTCGGAGCTCCGACTTCAAATGCAGTTCTAAAGCACTTTTCCAAGTAGGAAGTCGGAAAAATCCGAGTTCTGAGGTCTGTCGAACGCAGCATTAGAGCTGAAATGTGTTCGTATTTGCCTGCCTGAGTCTTATATTATTAAAAAGTTATGAGCGGTAAGCCTTTTGAATGCTGGTCCTATTTTTTACTTTGAAGAAATTGCTGACTTGCCAAACTTAGTTGAGGAGGAGTGCATTGGCACATAAAGGAGGATGTTATTTAAGTTTGCTCGATGTTTGTATTCTTGGATTATATCATATGACAATGGCAATGATTACACCATTACTTAACTTTTTTTTTTTTTACGCTAAAGTTACTGTATCATACTACTAGTCTATAGCCTACTGATTTGTTCCTCATTCCTACTTTGGTGGCTACTGTGAATTTTGTGACTTCTTGTGGCTGTGAATTTTGTGACTTCTTGTAAAGTGTTTCCACATTTTGGGTTGTATGTTTACTGGACACGCTGCAGCTGAATGAGTGCAGAGGAAACATCGCTCAGTTCATCCTCTCATTACCAACCAGAATGCGGCAGGAAGAGAATGGTAATTAGAATGCCTGCTGGGGTCCTCCCATGACCTCAATATTTTGTTTACAGCACACGCACACACACACACACACACACACACAGTAAGTGTTCAGTACAAACTGATCTAGTCAATGCATCTACACTTAATATCACTGAGCTGATATGTCAACTTGTATTTCTTTTATAACAAACTCCTCTCCTTTCCTCTGTTTACTGGTTTTGGGGTTCGGAAGGACGATGCAGAGGCTTTTCCCACCATACTTGTGGGAGGTGACACCGACTGTTTACAGTTCATTATGACAGTCAGGCCCCCCAGGGTGGGACTCTCTGGGACTTCTGTCTCAAACTCTGAGCCGTGAGGAGAGAAGCAGCCCAACTGTCTCCACTCAGTATATTTACAGTCACGCTATACTTATTTGTCTGTACTCCGATTAAGGCGATAATACGAGCAAGATGTATGAATTAACAGGATTCCTCCATTTGCTGAATATACATGAAGCGATCACAAAATACATGTGAGGTGGCTTACTCTGATTAGAACATTTTCATGTCTGAATAAATTGATTTGCACACATAATCTAGGTGTGTTACTTGGAGCAAGCTTACTCCGATTTAACTGATTCAAAAAAAGGTGCCAGTACTCCCCTTATCTGGGTGCTGGTCATCATTGGCTGGTCATCGGGTCAGGGTCAGGTCGGGGANAGAGAATGAGATCAGGTTGGCCTGGGGAGTAATGGTGTGGCCCTTTGATCGTGGGAATGAAATTTTATTCGCCTCGTCCTCATCAAAGTTACCCATCCCTGTTATATACAAAATACGTTGTCCCGCGATTTAATTTTTCTAACTGAAACCTTTGCTATTATTTTCCTCTGTGTTGTTCTGCAGTAGAGTACAGAAGATTTATAAGAGGTTCCGGTACTCCCGAAAATGTCCCGGTACTCTGAAATGAAAATCACAGAGGTCCTGGTAAGCAGTACTGAGAGTACTGAGAGTACCGGCCCACTTCAAGCACTGCATGTGACTGACAGAAAACCACAAAAGGGAATTCACAGTTTGCATTCATGAACATTTTACATTTACACTTAGTGTATTTCTTTTTTTTTTTTTTTTTTTTTTTGCAAATTTGCTTACTTTCTTATTAGCATAAAACTTTCTGCTCCTACTGTGTTGTGTTAGAATAACCGTTATTCCATTCTGCTAAGTGAAATATCTCAACAACTACAGATGGACTGAACGCAAATTGAATACAGACATTCAGGGTCCCCAAGAGGATGAATATTTTACTTTTCCTTTCTGCATCATAAGTCTATATTGCTGTGACAGATCAGGATTCTGACAGGAATCATTAACTTTTGAGCTTATCTAATCTAATCTCTTATCTTCACTGCTTCATATAAGGCGTGCCCAAATAGAAAAAGCCTGTTGTAAACTTGCTGAGCTCATATGTTTTGCCTTCCATAATGGCTGTCAGTAAAAGTGAAAAGCTCACATCATAAAAAGGAAAGCCAGCAGAGTCGGGTTTTATTCTAGGTAAGTGCATCATCATTGATCTGCATGGTCAGAAATATTGTAAATTATGGGGATAATTCCTGTAATTGGAAAAAGGAACTACTGTAGCTGTGTTTTGTTAGTGGTTACATAAAAAACAAGTCTGGTGCCAGGAGGCAGATCCACTGAAGGGCTTAGATGAGATAGTGGCTATGTAAATATTCAAGCACTTTGTTAGGAAAAAGACAACTACTGGAAGAATACTGTTATGATGGTCTTGACGGATAAAGTAGATTTGGGGTTTTATTTTCTTGATAGTTCAGGGTGGGGGTATGTTTGCTGGTCATTTACCATTGTTAAGGACATTTTCCTCTTGGATCTCACAGAGCAGTTTTTTGTTGTCACAGATGATAAAGATTTGTGTCTGTATGCTCACCACACATCAAAACTCATTGCAGCAAAGTTTGGTCTGTTCTGTCTTATTTTTTATGGATTCAACAAATAGTTCCTATTCAGAAGCATACCAGCCATTTTTTGTGAGTGATATGTTTGCCATGTGAGTGCCATCTAAATCCCTAAAGTAGAAAAAATAATAACATTAACATTTTTATTTCAACTATGTACACATGGGACTGTGATTTGGATCAGGCAACAATGACCACAGACACACAGAACAAACATCTGAAATTCTCCCTTAAACCACTGATGCTTTCAGTGAGAATTGTGGAGGCGGCTGCATCCTCAGGCTGGTGGATGAAACTGTCCCTGCTGTTTGATGCCAACTTCTGTATATGTCTGGCTGTCTTTATAGTTCTACCATTAAATGTATCTAAAATTGTCCAGAGCTCTGGGAAGGCAGTTTATGTTTTCTCATCATTACAATTTGGGTTCAGGAGTAGACATTCTACTGAGATGATGCCTGAAGTCAGATTTGTGTAGCTGGAATAGTCATTTTCAATCTTAAAGACAACTTTGATTCTGTTAGCTGTTAATCATTAACCATTTTCTGCTTTAAATGTGTCAAATGACTCACTGAATCACCTAACTAGATGAAAAGTTATGAGTAACAACAGTCAAGGAGTCCAGCTTTGGAACTCTCTGCATGGCTCCTGCCTGTAAAACACTGGTGTCCCACAAGGATCAATATTAGGCCTTCTCTTCTTTACTGTAAATGATATTCCTGCAGCCTGTTTTTAGGTTAAAATGCAAACATATGCTGATGATGCAGTTCTGTACGTTCATGAAAAAGGGAAACATGAACTGGTGAAGAAATTAACAAAAGTCATGTCAGTAGGCTCTAGGAATGGCTGTGTGCTTTCTGATGTATCAGTAAAGCTGTTCCACAAACTTTTTAAATAGCTGTTTATCAGTCCGATGTGTTAGTACATGAAGAAAATATAGAAGTTGTTAATTTTAAGTACATTGGATGCAACAAAATTGTACATGCATGCAATGATTTTCTCTCAGGTATTTACGCAGTTGGAGTTATTGCTTCAGGAGCTGATCCCAAACAATACTTTCTGTGCTAAAAAAAAACTGAATCACTTAATGAGTTCAAGTCCTTATTGTCTTCCTACCCTCCCTCTGTCCTTATTTCTTTAGTTTTTTCTCTTCTTCCTTCTTTAATTTCAAACCTCTCACCCATATGAACACTTAGGGACTCAAAAATCAATCAAAAGCAGAATTTTCTTTTTGAATATTGTATTTGACGATGACAGTAACTGCGTGCCTGACAGCTGAAAGTGAGACTCTGCTGGGAGAAAGTGAGACTCTGCTGAGACTGTCAGTGATCACCACTAAATAAGCCAATTATTTTGAAAAATGTGTCTGCTCTGGATTCATATTGTTACACACATCTGAAATATATACCCAAGGAAGTAATAATCAGTGACAGAGGGCCATTTCTACATGACAAAGTGAAATCACTAATTTATGTTACAGTTGAGTAGGACAAGTGCAGCCTAAATTGTCTCATGTCTGTCTCACAAAAAGAACTCAACTAAAAACCTTGTTGGCTTAGTTAAATTTAGACTTGAGCATAAAAATCTAATATTAACACTTATTGACACACAAATGTAAGATGGAAATATGAGAGCTTTAGGAGCAGCTTGCCCTGTGTTTTTGTTGGAACAAAGCTTTCTCCAGATTTCCTTTAGCTCCTTCAAAGGCGTTCCTCCAATGGTTCCTGTTTATTCTCTTAAAATTCATGACTATTAACAGCCGAATCTCAGAGAAGCATGTGGTATAAACAAAGGGTTGCCAGTTTGAGTCCCCAAAAGCATTGGTGATATCCTCCTCTTTCCTGAGTAGTAACAATTGAATTTGAATTTTTTTTAAAAAATGTCCCTTTTATTTATATTTTCCTAATCTTATGGGATTACTATGGTCAAAAGCTTTGAACAGGTTCCAAAGTGGAACTGTCAGGCACAGCTGAGGCACAGACATCATAGCACTCAACTGCTTGAAGAACATTTGCTTTTTTTCATGTGCAAAAACAAACAACACTTCTCAATATCTTGGAACATTTGAGTCAGGGCACTCAGTTTGATTACATTGGTCAGGCTCATGTTCAATGTGAAAAGGGTTTGGTCTGGTAGCTTTTGAACTTCAATTCCATGTCAAAAGCTATTCAAACTATTTTGTTTACTAAGAGGACATTTTTGAACAAGTTATATAAGGAGATGAAAAGTTTAAGTATTCATCGTTAGAAACTTTTTTCATTAAGTATTCATCTTTAGAAACTAAAGTTTCTAAAGATGAATACTTAAACTTTTCATCTCCATATATAACTTGTTCAAAAATGTCCTGGATGTCCTGACGTGTTTTATTCACATCATGATAGGCACTCCTTTAAAGGACCATACCAGTGAGTTTGCCTGTTTGAGCCCAATAAATACAACCCACATACACATTACATTACTGACAATCATTTTCCAGAACGTGCTACTAGAGAGGTAAAGTTTTACTTCAGTTTACTTCTTGAAAGTAGCTTACAAAATATAAACATTCTGACATTAAATACCTATGCTATATTTGTGTTTGTACATGTGAATGTATACAATATATGAACTTCCAAGCCAAAAAAAGCTGACCAAAAACACTTTAATCTCAGTCTGACTTAATATTCAATTTAAGCAGGGGTAGATTTTGTATTAACAGTTTTGGTTTAATGGTGGGTGATGGGAATGATGGGAATGAAAGCAGAAATATTTACTGTAATTGTTCAGAGTTTACCTAAACAAAACAAATACAAAAATAAATTAGAGTAAATGTTTCAAAAGAAAATCAGGCACTGAAATGAACAAAGCTGATCAGATGCCTTGATCACAGAGCCAAAAACCTCCATGCATCATTTAGCTCCTGGCTTTAAAATGGACTGTTCAGGGTTGAATGATGGCAGGACATGGAAAAACCTGGTAAAAAAAAACTTTTTTTTTTTTTTTTTTNTTTTTTTTTTTTTTTTTTTGAGTTTTCATTCAATTTTGAAATTTAATGAAGGCAGTTGGATTGCAGTTATTTAATGGCAATCAGGTTTAAAACTCTGTGTGCTTACATGTTTCATAGTGTAACGCTATTGTGTTCCTGCTTCCAATGTTTGGCTGTCAACAGGAATATTTGGTAAACAGCCACACACACACACACACACACACACACACACACACACGCGCGCGGACAAAAATGCATCAAGTTATTTCTCGTGCCTTTAGCCAAACAGTCTAATTGGCTAAAGAGACAGTAAATTGTGTGGACGGTGCCCAAACTGTTCTACTAAACGTGAAACTGATTATTTCTCAGACTTTTTCCCAGCTGTTTCAGTAGCACAGAGGCTGAATATGAGGACTTTGGGGACTTTAAAGGTCTTTGGAACATTATCCAGTTAGCATCAGCCAAAATGTTTCCCAAAGTCAGTCTCTCCCTTACTGTTAGAGGACAACATCTGAGTGTGGAGTCCTGACCACATCCCAGATTAGAGCCTTGGGTCAAATCCTTAACACTCACAAACCCAAACCCAACCTGTTTATGTCATCTGCCATTTCTATTAAGAAAGTTAGTGTCATCATCATTGTTTGTGTTTGACTTGGTTGATTAAATATTACCACCTACATGAATTATTTCCATGAGGAAAGTTAAATTTTCCCACCTGATGACCTCTGCCCTCAGGTCAGAGTTCAGGTCAGTATGTAAGTAGACTCTTAGTGCCACCTCTCAACTCTTTGAACAAAGTTATTTCAACTAACACGTTCCAGCTGAATATGCTGTATCATAATGGCAGGTGGTCTAGTCATCCAGTATAACCATCATGGGGAAATGAGTTTGGATTGTTTTGGGAAATAATGGGACAGTTTCCTGTTTTCTTGAAGAGAAGCTTTGACCAGGACTTAATACTTCAACGTTGGAAGGCTAAAACTAATTACTGATAAAACACTATGACTTATACAGTATACTATATATGAATTCCTGGATCGCTGACCCTGTGACCTGCTAAATTTATGGCTGTTTCCTGTCATAGAGGAAGCCGAGGCTGTTCTCAGCAGATGAATCACAGCATTGTAAAGGTCTTTGACTCGTAACCACACACATTACAAAGCTTCATAAGGAAATACCAATCGTAGCATTCATTCACTTACAGCACAAGCTGGTCAGCAGGTCTGCAGGAACCTGCTGCTGTGTCAGTTCTGACCTGTCAGAGAGTTTCAACCTGATTCTTACAAGGCCATTCAGCTCCTTAAAGGACCACACCAGTGGTTTTGTATGTTTGAGCTCAATATATACAACCCGAATATATGTTACCTTACTGAAAACCATTTTCCAAAACATACTACTGGAGTGGTAAATATTATAATTGTTTTTGCCTGACCTTCCAGACAGCCATTCGTTTCAGTTCATTCCAGTACACTATAAAAAAAGACTTATAAAGACATGTTTGAGGTAAGTAATCTGCACAGAACCAATCGTCGTTCTTATTTTTTGTTTCTTAATTTAACTGATCCAACATGGAGCTGCATGAAAGAAAATGTATGTCTCTGCCTGGGAATATAGTCCCAGGAGAAGACGGGTTTTACAGAGAAATTAAAAACAACCATGTCTTCTACATTTGGACGTGTGTGTTAGCTGGCAAAAAAATACAGATTGGTCCTTTAACGCAGTTCATTTTAGGAGTTAATGTCTAAAAACAGGAAGAATGTAAGGCCTGTAAACAGTAAACAATTGTTTTTACTTTTGACTTAACTTCTTGTTTTTACATAATAAATATCTGGAATTTTAATGTATTAGCCATCTATCTAATACACTTTTCAGACTTGTTTCTTTTCACTCAGATTATTTTCAATAGTAAGATCAAATAAGTTTAAATCATCTTAAAGCAAGATCTTGAGACTTTTATTAATTCCTGCTTTTGCAGTGTATATCTTTTTAAAAACAAGATCTCATGAATGTTATTTTAATGCACTTTGACTTCAAACTTGAGTCCTGTGACTTCATGGGTCTCAGCTTCATCAAAATTTGATGATTTTGACTTCGCCTAACAAACATGTAAGCAGCATGGACTTAATTTAGGACTTGACTTTGATGTGACATTGACATCAGGAAAAAAAACGTTTCCAGTATTTCTGAATGGCTGAATTACACGTCAGAGCTGATATTTTGGTTATTACTGCTTGCTGCTCTTGCTTTCAACTGATGCAGGAGCTGAATTTCAGCCTCTGAGGATCAAGTTCTAATATTGAGGTTTTGATTACATGGATAAAAGCCATGAGAGGGCTGAGTCTGAACAATGGCGTGTGGGTGGNTGTGTGTGTGTGTGTGTGTGTGGTATGTGAGAAGTGAAATCTTTGTGTGTGTGCACACGCACGTGTGTATGTGATGACAGCCAGTGTGATGTCTGCATGGTTGCCTTGACCTGATCTCTCCTGGCAGCAGATCAAACACTGCTATGTTGCACTGGACAGCACAAAACATGTTGATATAGACCTCCATTGTACACACACACACACACACACACACACACACACACACACACACACACACACACACACNACACACACACACACACATTCCTGATTCCTAAGAAACTTCTTGAACCCTCTCTCCAGCTGTGATCTACATACTGTAACTATGGTTGCAAACCTCTCAGCTGCGTCCCTGCTGGAATGTACTTCATGTAATATTACTGTTTTTTTCTCACTATATTTTAAAAGAAACATTTACAATTTCACAAATAAGCCTTTAGAGACATGCAAGACTACACATTAAGATTGAGGAAGACAAATGAAAGAAAGAAATGCTAATAGTGTCAGTCTTTATACTGAGATATTACGTAAGTCAGCTGACTTCTAATTGTAACCAGAGAATTTAACTGAACAGAATTTAACTGGACAGAATGTAACGACAGCGCTTAGCTTAGCAAATCACTGTGTGATCTGGACCTCACATATACATGTGTACAATAAAATAATCCTTAATTGACCTAATGTTAGTTTCACTCAGTAGGCGCTAAAGTGTAAAACTTAAAGTGTAAAGCTGGATCCTTCATGTCAAAATCAGCTCTGTTATTGACTGAACTGACAGCGTGAAGAACACACTTCCCTCCCACACAAACACATGCAGACACATGCAGGACAGCACCAACACAGAGAAATGTATGTTGCGTGTGTTACCACTGCATGCGATCCACAGTGTGATCAGTATCACAAACTGAGAAAACAAGCCACATTTTTACTGCTGGTGTGTGACAGGGTGGAGAAAGATAACACGCTGACAAATAACTTCATGTCAGTGTTATTTACATTATTTAAGTGAATGAAGACTGACAAGATGCCTTTGAGCATGACACGACACCCAAACTCCTCCACTGTAGTTAATGTGTTTCTATGAGTGATGCACTCTGACTGACCTCGTCATTCTTATTCTGTACATCATTTTGGCATCTAACTACTCCCAATATACTGTCAGCTAGAAAGTACAAAATATTCATATCTTCTATAGCATTTAACAGAAGTTACGTTCAAAGCTGGATGATATTTAGAACTTTAGAATAAGAACCAAATGTGTGCTCTTATTTTTGTCAAAGTTACTTAATCTAACCAATCCAATATGGAGCTACACAGAAGAAAATGTATTTCTCCGCCTGGGAATATAGTCCCAGGAGAAGTTGGCCTTTACCAAGAAATTAAAATGACTGTGCCTTCTACGATCGTGTTAGATTTTAGCAGGTGAAACACTGAATTTTAAGGTGGGTGTATCATTTGAACAGTTGATTTTGAAAGATTCGGGGATTTGATAAAATAATTTGAAAACTAAAACACGGTTTTGGAAAATAATTGGCAGTAATGTAATATGTATATGGCTAGTATTTATTGGACTCAAACATGCAAAACCGCCGGTATGGTCCTTTAGGTGACCTCATACATTTTTGTTGTCACTGTGATGTATATTTAAATTGTGGGATTTTCATTATTAATGATAATGCCAGGTACTGTAAATGCATCACTAGTTTAAGACTAACAGGAACCATTTGTCACAATGAGTTCTTTTACTTTGTACTAATTTGTACAAAAATATGTGAGTACTAATAGTACTTATTTACTTTTACTTGAATCGAGGATTGAAGTAGATCTAGCTCTGTGTTCACTGTGCTGAATTCAGTTTGTATTTAATCAGAAAGTTGTCATAGTTTTATGTTAACACAAAGTCATAATCACACCCTGTCCTCCATCAACACACACACACACACACACACACACACACACACACACACACACACACACACACACACACAAACACACACGTGCACACACACACTGCAGTCAGATTTAAAACTTGATAAGGTATCAGTGGCTGTGTCATCGGCATGTGGCTGTGCTGATTTATCTGATAAAGCCTGTCTGTGGTGTTTGGTGATGACAGATGAGACGCCTCTCACCTCTGCTGTAATGGAACGACACAAATTCAAGTTTCAGCTACGTAAGAGAGAGGTGCCCTGCAAAGACAGGAATTCAAGAAGCAGGAGCTGTGACCGAGCATCCATGTGGGTTTTTGGTCCGTGTACATAACGGCCAATCAATTTTCGTTTTGGAATGGGGAAACGGAAAACGAGCCCTTTCCTGTTTTTCATTTTGGAATAGGAAAACAGAAAATGAAAAATGCGCTGTTTTCCAATTTTCGTTTTGGAATAGGAAAACGAAAAACAAGCTGTTTTCTGAATTTTCTTTGTATGTTTCATGCTTGAAAACTTTCTGCCTTGCTTTTGCATTTATTTCTTTGTTTGCCCCGGAAGTCTTTGGTCTTTACCTGGTTTGTAGCCTAAAAGCAAAGAAGAAGAGGAATAAGCTAATCGGATGGTAGATTCAAATGGGAAAAATGTCTTTGCAAGAAAATGCAGATTTCATTTTAGAAAACAGGGTGAAGAGATTATCTAGCAGTGATATCACTGTTGCATTATGAGCCCAATTTGGAGCCAGATGAGGATTTTCAGAGAGGACTGTTGGGAGATGTTGTGCTGAACAAGGACCTAGAAAGCAAAGCTGCTCTGATGGCAAATGTGGGCTTGAAGTCGCTAATGCTAAGTTTTCAAACATGAAGCTAATTTACCATTTATGAACATAAAAAGAAAGATCAGAAAACGACTCCTTTTTCATTTCCCTATTCCAAAATGAAAAACGGGAAAGGGCTCATTATCCATTTCCCCATTCTAAAATGAAAATTGATAGGCTGTTATATACATTATGTACATGGATCGTGTTTCCACCAACAAGATTTTATTTAACAAGGTCACCATCACCTGGTATTTACATCATGGCTCTGCTCAGGTCTGTCCAAAGTCACTGTTCTACACCAGTAACTGTCACATTATCAGACATGGAAGCTGTTTCCTTCACAAACCTCTTACTTCTAAATTGTTTTGGTGTGTGGGGACAGATGCCTCTGACAGACCTTTTCCCGGGGACTTTCAACCCCCCCTTTGTTTTTTTTTTGTTTTTTTTTAAATCGAGAATATTTGAATTTTCATTCAGCACGTGTGCTGTGACCACCATCTTTTGCTGTTTTCTAGCTGTATTGGAGCAGTTGAGGATTAAAGGATAGATTTATTGTTTTTCAACACAGATCTTCCGTGATCAAAGTGTTGTTTCCCATAATTTTAGCAAATATTCAATATCTGTAGTTTTGGAAAACTCAGCATTCTGGTGCAGCTTTTAATTCAGCTTAAACAAAGTCCAATAGGTCCTTGGACTTCAAACACCAGCATAAGCTGCTTTAAGAAAACAGTACTGTTCAGTTTAAAGATATCTGAATTGGAGATTTATCTGGCTTTTAAAGCCTAGATAATCATCTAATTGTCCAATGAGAAGCTACAGCAGAATGGTTAGTTTCTCAAAACTTACGATATCGTAGCTCCTACCTCCATATTAGGACTTTTCCTCTAAATGATCCCTTCCAGGAACTTACAGTATCACAAGAACTAAAAGGTCCTTTAGGGCATTAGATTTTGTTTCCACGGAACCTAAAGTACTATGAAGTTTTGGCAAATTAGGCAGATTAAAAATCTGATGGTTTGAGACTTCCTTTTTGCACACAACAAAGTTACAAGTTGTTTTTGTAATTTACTTTTGAGCAACTGTGATAAGTTAATGGGTGTTTACAAAGAGATAGCAGAGGTGGGAAGGGAGACTGAAAATGCTAGACAGACATTGCTAATAATATTTAGTAAATTATTTAAATGCAAGAATTAACAAAAATATGTGGAGTAAAAGAAAGGTATGCAAAAATGTCAAGGCACAGATGCTCAGCTGAGGCAGAGTGAGAAATGGAGAAGTGAAACAGTTAAATGAAGCTGAGTTAACCTACTCTCTTTTTCTCTCTCTCTCTCTCTCTCTCTCACATACACACAGTCATGTTTATATGAAGGCTTACATAATGCTCATCATATTTCCTGCACTGTCCCTTTTGCACTCAATGCAAGGTCCCTGTAACATGTCAGCATCTTCTGTTGCTACCATGAGCTGTTGAAATGTCACCAAGATAAATTCTTGTAGCTTTATTTTTGTAGTATAAAGTTTTTCTTTGTCAGTTTCCATCACTATAATCTTTTTATTTTTCATGTCATTCTGTCCCTTATCTGTTACTCTTTTCTGAACATTCAGGGATGTAACATATAACATGTTTGATAGGAAACCAGGATCTCGCTGTATTTAATTAAGGAAGCATTCCTGCTCTGTGAGACTGAAGTGCTTTATTTACAGTCTGGAGTGTTCACTGCTTTCATTTGGTTTATTTGGTCCGACATGAATGATGCAATTTGAGATCAAGGTGATTGTATACACACATCTGAGTCTTGTTCTGTTCTCTTATAAGGGTACAGTATGTTTACAGTACATATCTATTACAGGAAATTAGCTACAAACAAGGTTTTACTGCAAAGGGAGGGATGCTGACGTAATTAGGACAATCTTTGGTTTGATGTTTTCTGTTGTTACTTCTGCATTCTGAAAAAGTATGCTTCTCAGATATGACCCCAACGTCTACGTCTGCATACCATGCATGCATCTGAGTGTAGCATAATTAATCAACAAGTCAGAAACAGTCATTGTGTCTGAAACCAAAGTTGCAGTGATGACTTTCCAAATGACTGAAAAAGGTAACTTAGGTCCAGATTCAAGTGTTTGGGCAAATTCTGAACACACCCTAAGTGAAAGTGTGGTTGGGAGGTTTTTGTAGGATGGTTCAGTGTAAAGATTCATAAGTCAAAGGTTTCTCTCTTCTCTCTTTCAGATGTTCAGGAGTCCAAAGCGAATGGACAGCCAGCTGGCTCCAGAGTGCTGAAATGCGATGAAGGCATTTGTTTATTTTAGTCTGAGCATCCTTGAAAAGCTTCATGTTTCATCAGAACCTTGAGACACACCCACAGATGTACTCGCACCCAACCTCTCTCTCACACAGTAAACCTGGCAGACCTCCAATCTTGAAAAGATTGATGAGGTCCTCTCCAGGCAGAGGAGGCATGGCACTGCACCGATAAGGCAGCTTTCATTTTATTCTTACCTCCCTCCTTTTATCTTCTCCTCTCCTTCCCACTGAGGGGATGTAGGGGCCACTTTGAAGCATGTAAGAGGATTATGGCACACCAACACCGAGACTGGGTAAAAAGGAGAGTGTTTTAAGGAACAAGAACCATGAAAAGTCCTGCTCCATCCCTAAATCCAGGAACAGACAGTTCTGTTTTCTTGTGTCGACCTGTGTTTTATAGTTGTGTGGCAGTTGAGTGGGATGCAAAAGTCAGCATGTCACTGTCAAACTGCTGCAGCTGGAAAATAGTGAAACTAAGGAGGGACAAGCAAAGCTGAGAATAGTTCATACAGAGGAAAAAAAGCATCACACACCAGGCAGGACAATGTGCAACATCTCCTTCTGTAATGTGGACAGTAAGGTGGACCAGTTCTTCCAGCCCATGCTCTACATCATCATCATCGTTCTGGGCCTGCCCACTAACTGCATGGCTCTGTGGGCTGCCTACATGCAGGTGAGGAACAAATGCAAAAATGAGCTGTAATAAGATTTCTCTAAAGTAGAATAAAAAAATCTATTTTTGCAGAGCTTACAGTCCAGCATTGAACTGTTTTCATGCTTTCCCACAGATTATCAGTTTGGTTTGGCAGCAGCAGGGACTATTATTGAGTTTCCATTTAAGCGAGCCCAGTAACTCACATTTTCAGGCATTTATGTCCCTCGGTCCATTAGAAATGAATGATATTTCAACATAGATTATTGTTCTTCCATTTCAGCATCAAGGACATTTTTCAAACTTGCTACATTAAGTCTGTGCGAGGACAATAATCCTGTCAATTTGTAATAGTGATTTATGTTCATCGGAGACATTTTGAGTCAAAGCAGGAAGGCAACATCACACCTGAATGCAGAATGATGTATTATGAGAAAAGGTTACGTGCAGACGCTGATTTGAAGGAGGGCTGGCACATTAAATCTTCCCATGCCTCTCTTCGTCTCTTCATCATCTCCCTCCCTCCAGGTACGTCAACGTAACGAGCTTGGCATCTACCTGATCAACCTTTCAGTGGCTGACCTCCTCTACATCACCACTCTTCCTCTGTGGATTGACTACTTCCTGCAGCACGATGACTGGATCCACGGGCAGGAGAGCTGCAAGCTGTTTGGTTTCATCTTCTACACTAACATATATGTCAGTATTGCCTTCCTTTGCTGTATATCACTGGACAGGTACTTGGCAGTGGCATATCCTCTGCGCTTTGCAAAGGTCCGGAGAATCAAAACAGGTATGCTGGAATCATAGTGATAATTGTTCTGAAATAATGTCTGCCATTATGGCCAGGTGCCTCAGCAACACAACCTTAAGAATTATGATACTGTTGCCAAGACATAGATAAGACATAGTATCACAAGACAATGCAGAAAAATATCTCATATTTGTTTTTCCCACACTTAATAATCTGAATCCTAATAAGAATATGTGCTAAATTGCAAAGTGTTTTTCTTTCTCATCTCTATCAAACCTTCTGCAGCTATCCTGGTTAGTGCAATGGTGTGGATCATCGAAATTGTTGCCAACTCTACTCCTCTCTTCCACGATGAACTCTTCCAGGATCGATTTAACCACACCTTCTGCTTTGAGAAGTATCCTATGCAGGACTGGGTGGCAGGGATGAACCTCTACAGAACATTTCTGGGCTTTCTGGCTCCATGGACAGCCATGCTGGTTGCCTATCGTGGCATCCTGGCAGCAGTGCGTTGCAATGTCTCAACAGAGCGTCAAGAAAAAGCCAAAATTCAGCGCCTGGCTTTAAGCCTAATTCTCATTGTTTTGCTCTGCTTTGGGCCATATCATGTTCTGCTACTGTGGCGGAGCATCATGTTTCTGAAGAAGCCATGTGACTGCGGTTCAGAGGAGAGCTTGTTTGCAGCATACCATGTCTCACTGGCACTGACCAGCCTTAATTGTGTTGCTGACCCCATTTTGTACTGTTTCGTCAATGAGGGGGCAAGGCATGACGTGGGGCGGGCGCTCTCAGCATTACTGGCTGCAGCCTGCCACAGGGGCTCATCCTCTTCACCATCGCATGCCGATATGCTCAACGCTGGCTCAGTGACCATGGACACGCCGCTGTCAGCAAAGAAGCAGCCTTGTGTGTACGCTGATGGAGGCAAGACAAGTAGCTATAAGATAGAACTGGTGGCTCTGAAGGAGGAGTGTCTACAGATGACCATACTTAGTGTTAGGAAATGAGACTTTCCTGATACATTTAGTTAACAGCTTGAAACTGTGAACTTCAATGGACAGAGTAAACCCCAAAAACTGTCAGAGTTTGATTTGCTGCAGGGGCCAAACAAGCCAAAAATGAACACACTTATGGAATTGTAGGATGCTTTGGGTAAGGCAATGGACACAAGAAAGGGTCGTTAGTTGTATACAACCTTTTGTTTACTTGTGAGAAGAAAAACTGCATGAATGTTTCTGAAAATGCAAACATATAACTTAAAAAAAAATCAGAAATTTATGACTTTTTCAAAAAGATGGATTCAATCATAATCCCTATACGTGTAGAAAATAATATTTTGAATCTGTAAAAGAGGTTAGAAATGTGTAAATGATTTCAAGAGAATTTCAAAGCAGGGAACTGCAAGACAACACATTCTAACATATTTTCAGATCTGTAGTCCATTTTCTCTGGTCTAAATGTTACTGCTTGGTTTGGTTTGGTTTCACAAGAAAAAAATCAAATGGAACCAAAGTTTATCAGTAAAAGCGCGAAAGGAGTGCATGCTGAGTACATACAACCATATGATACACTCAACATGTTCATCTGAAGACATGTTAAGTCAGTTATGCTACAACTTTTTCACACCTTCAGTTTTAATTTCTCTGACTAACCTGCCGTTTATCTTCAACACGTTTAATGTGGAAATACGGAGGTATCTGATGAGCATCTAACCTAAAACAAACTTTACTGCAGTTGTAGTTAAGTGTTAACAGCAAACAACCCTCTCTGCTTCTACTTTAATCAATAGATCAATAGTTTACCATGTAGTTGGCTCCAAATTAGTAGAGCTCATGTTCAAATCAGAGAGGAACCGCTCCAGAGTTCGTTTGTAACCAGACTGAGACTACATTTTCAAAATAGTCTCGGTGTGGTTGTTTTGGTCCACACCCGACCCTGATTGCTCTGTTCAGAGATGCCTAAAAGAACTGGACCAAATAGGAAACAATCCATAATCTGAGTGAACTGGACTGAAACACAACTACCCAATCAGAAAGCTGGGTATACCATACAATTTGTTGTGAATTTGATTATTAAAACAAATGCTGACAGTATAACTTATCCCCTGATTAGACAATTTGACTAACTGTGATTAGATGGTACATCTAAATTTCTGTCAATTGGAAGCATTCTCATCAGATAATCTGACTCCGCTGGAACAGACGGCCAAAATTTATAACTACACACACTGAAATTTGAGTGATTTTCTTTCATTCATTGACTCTTATTTAAATCTTCACATTCATGCTAATTTGTTTCACAGGTTCACAAAAGATTCTGTACAACCACAGACCGCTGACACATATCTCACCGCACGAGAAGTCATTATAATACATATGAAATTAGGAAGATTTGCTCCATTTTTTAATATTTAAGTGGTGTTATTTAAATAAACTGCATTCTTCATGGCTGTGGGTAATGGAACCAGTCTGAATCCGCTCTGCAGCAAAGACATTTGTTTGCATTAGAAGATCAGGGTTTGATGCCCAACTGGACCACAGTGGAATATGGAGGGAAAGTAAGACAAAAGCAGAAGGTGATATGTATAGGTATAATGTCTTTGCTGTTTTATTTTATTTTTTTAAAGAAATATCAGCTCATAAACTGTGATAGTGAGAATGCTTTGAGTAGATTTATCTTTCTTATTCAATGTGAGCCATGCTTTTTTTTTTAAATTTTTTATTATTTTTCATTTTTTTCACCCACAGCACAATAATCCAGGTTCTCTCCACTGTGATGACAGAAGATCCTCTACTGAAACTCTGTACTGCATTCGGCTTTGTTATATTACTGTGTTAAAATGATTTTGTACGTGGGTACATGCATTGGTGGCATGAAGCATTTAGCATGGGGGTTAACTCAACAGAGGTATAAAATTTGAGTTTTATTACTGAAAAGTTCTGACAGAATTAACTGAAATTGCTGCCAGATTTTTGAACATTCATAAATTTATTGGTGTGATTTGGACATTTTACCATACCTTGTTTATATTCCTCTGACAGATGCCTTGTAGTTTAAACTGTACTAAAGTTTTTTTTAAAATAAGATATGTTGCCATTTGCGTTTTTAGTCTGTTTCAAAAATAATACTTTCTGCATCCAAGAGGCCACAAGTTAGAAGCTAAAAGTTAAAATATCAATGTAATACATGTGTAATTATGTGTAAATTATTCCCAAATACTTCCATTTACAACAAATATTTCCCACAAAAAAAAAAAAAAAAAAAAAAACCTGATATGAGGGATTTTGTTTTTTTCCCTGCTGGCAGGTTGTACTTGCAGTAAATCCAACACCAAGCGAGCAAACACTTTTCCGGCAGAGTAAAATTTCACGAGGATTGGGATTCCAGTACTACAGTATAAGGCAGCTTGTACAATGGAGCAAGAAGTACTGTACATAAAGAAAGTACAAAGTAGGTTCCAATTTGAAAAATGCAAACAAACTGGACACCAAGAGACAACTATGTCAATATCTTTTTTTCTTTTTGTCACTGTTTCTCTTTTGCAATCAAACGTTCATTGGTAATAACACTTCAGCAGTTACTGGGTTTACATTACATTTATATTTGCTTGTAACCAGTGATGAAGTGTGTTCAGAGATAAAGCATGCTGACTTTCATTGTTTACAGCAGTTTGGCTCTCGTAATGACATTCCAACTCGATTTCATACAAATGGACAGCGAGTATCAACGCTGCGATTCCCCTGTTCTGAAGAACGTTTCATGTCTTAGGTAACATCGAAGATCCCACTTCCAAGTACCATTGTTTTATTAGGAATCTGCTCCTCAGTCTGAGACAAAAGGTACCAGGCTTCATGTGTCTTTATCATGGACATTGTCAGTGAGAAATAAATTATGTATATCGAACCGTGTATAGACTTGTATCTGTACTTAATAATGCTGCACGAGGGCAGCAACAGGTTGGAGGTAGATTTTTAAATCCTGATTAATGTGGAAGAGGTACATAATGTTTATTAGCATATACTTCCTGTTTCTTCTTTCTTCCTTTTCTACTTTTTCTACAACTGTTACATCAGCGCTTCAATGTTCATGAGAAAAGTACAGCTCTGATGAAGTTTTGATATTGTGCCAATGTTTAAGACTCATGGGAGCTGTAGATGTTGAATGCTAACAAAATTACTGCCGTTTCATCTTGGTAAAAATACTGAGGCTAAGATTTTACCATCCAATTGGTAAAATCTCTCTCTTTGCATTTTTTTCAGGGAGAGGGAGAGAGGACATAACACTCTCTCTCTCTCTCTCTCTCTCTCTCTCTCTCTGAGGGAACACAGTGTCTCTCGCCCTCTATGCCTCACTGGTCACCTCCACTATAGGCCTATATATAGCAGCACACCAGAGGCTACACTGTCCTTTGCAATAGCTCACTCGATAATGAGAATGATTCATTATCAGGTAACAATAGATAGACACCTCCAGGACATAAAGGATGCTTTTTTTCATGAGATATTCAGATTTTTTTTTCAGGCTTGAGGACAGTTCAAGAACAGATATAAAAGTGGAGCGCAGCCTGGCTCTAAAGCTAATAGTACCTGATGGGAGCTTCAGTGTTAGGGCCTTTTCCCACCAAATTCATTATTTTTGTCGAAAAATAACCAAAATAAGAACAACTTTGTGTTTACATTACAACTCAAGAGACCCAATTTTCAGCATTTTGTTTAATATCCAAAATCTGTATTTGTGAACGAACTTTACAGGACCATTTTGCATGTTTATGCCCAATAAATACTATTTGCATACACATGACATTACTGCCAACCATTTTCCAAAACATAAAACTGTATTTTATTTTTTCTATTATTTTGCTAAATCCCCTAATCTTTCAAAATCAAATTTTCAGATGGTACACCCACCTTAAAATTCAATGTTTTGCCTGCTAACACAATATAGAAGGAACAGTCGTTTTTCATTTCTTCTCCTGGGACTATATTCCCTCAAGGAGACATACATTTTGTTCCGTGCAGCTCTGTGTTGGTGACAAAAAATTTAATAGGCATTATGCTTGCTGTGATGGATTACTTTTTCAAGTACGTTTCAAGTCTCTACAACTTGATGTCTGTAGCATACTGGAATGAACTGAAACCAATGGCAGCCTGGAAGGTAGGGAAAAACAGTTCTGATATTTACCACTCCAGTGGTATGTTTTGGGAATAGCATAATTGTCAGTAGCATAACATGCATTTGGCTTCTATAAATTGGGCTCGAATGTGCAAAACCGCCAGCGTGGTCCTTTAAGTCATCTCTGCAAGGAGAGATGTAAATAGGTGATGTGCAGCATAGATGTGTCTCCTCTCCTCTGGTTAGTAAAGCACGTATAACGCTATGAAGGGCATTAAATCAAGCACACAATGGCGTCTTATCTCTCTGCTTCAGCTCTGCCATCACTCTGAAGGTTTGCATGGTCCTTTATAGCTGTACAAGCTGACAGGGACCAAAAACCTCTCCAAATGCATAACAATGGTTTGAAAAGAACATGTCAGCTGACACTCCCTCACAGTTCATGATCCATGGTTTTCATCCAGAAGCAGCGTTATGTGAGTCTGTTTGTACAGAGCAGATTTCTGTCCGGGCTGTTCAGGAGCTGGTGACCTGCTTCCTCTGCCAGGATGGGAATACGACCTCAATGTGTTACTAATTAGATTATAACATCCATCTTAAAAATGGATTCTGGGTCACATTGGTCACAGTTGTAGGAGGCATAAGTAGCTCACAGTGTGCTAACATGAAGCTTGCATAGGTTTTTATGTTATAGGAATGCTGATTTTTGCCTATTATGGACAATGGACTGATGCTTGAATGATCTGCTTATGTTTTGGCTTCTAATCTCTACTTAGGTGGTCTCAACTCAACATTATATTGCACTAGCATTTTCACAATTACACCCATTTAACAGCAACAATCCCCAGTCAAACAAGTGATGCATATGTCAGTGATTTGTTGTGAGCTTGACACACTATCTGTCGATCAATTTGGACAATTTCAGGTGTGGACTGTCTGCCAATCAGGTCTGTGTAAGTCCTTCCTGTGCAGACCATTAGGCCTGGTTTATGCTAACGCAGATGTGATGTGGCTGTGGACATGGTGTCTCTGAAATGGATCGCCTGTGTGGCATTCATGGTTCTCACACTTTCATGACGGCCGCACATGACAACCACGCACTTCAACTCCAGGACTTTTGGTGGTGCTGTAGGTAAAGCCGCTCTTAACTGCTCCAAAATGAAAACAAGCCCAGCAGAAATAGTTTCCAGCTCAGTCGCCCACAACAAAACACAGAGGCAGTCAAAAAGAGAGAGTTGTTGAGGAAGAATTGTAAGATGAAATAGTTGTTTGCCATAGTTTGTTTTTTCCTATCCATTTCGCTCTCCTTTCCTCCACATCTACTTCGCCTTCCTCTTTGCTTGGCCAATCGTTGATAAAGGCAAATTTATGTCACACAAACTCTGAAATTGTTTCAAAAATCAAGTGGTACGCAACATCGCGAGCGACCCTCAAAAGCGACTTCCACAGCTGACTGTTTTGGCCACAATTATGTCACATTTTCAGCACGCATGCTGTCGCCTCCACATCCACGTTAAGCATAAACCAGCCTTAATAGATTAACTAAACCAGGTTTAGTCAAAGACATCCTGAGCCTCATTATTCATATCTTGAGCTCATTTGAAAAACAAATCCCCGACATGATTCACACAGAGCCTCTAGGTTATGGGTTTGGGTTAGTTGAGAGAGGTCAGAGAAAAAATAGCAAGCGATCATCCATAATTCATGTGCTCTGACACCAGTTTTTGCTTCTGAGCTTTAAGGTCAGGACATTTGCAAGAGGGTACAAATTTATGAGTGAGAACACTTCATTAACATTTATGTCTTAAACGTGCAATGACTGATATTCTTGATATTAAAGGACCATACTGGTCATTTTGCATATTTGAGCCTAATATGTTCAATTTTCATACACGTAACGTAACTGACATTCATATCCCAAAGCATACTACTGGAATACTACTGGAACGGTGAATTAAAAATTTTTTTTCCTACCTTCCAGATTGCCATTGGTTTCAGTTCATTCTGGTACGCTATTAACATCAACTTGCTACTTTGAAACGTTGATACTTGAAGTGTTTCTTGGAATAGGTAATCCATCATCGCGAACAAGACGTATATTCAGGGTTTTTTCAAAGTTATGTAATTGTAGTATTTAAGCGCAGTAAAAAGCGCTTAAAGGCTAAAATAAGGAGTGATCTGAAAATGCTTCCTGTTGTCAGTTCTTCACTACAGCACTTGAATGCACCACTAGCAAGCATATGCAGAGCTGCCAGGTTTGTGTCTTTTCTGTAAAAAGCAGCTGTTCTGACTGGGTGAAACAGCACGTTCTGTGATACCTGCTGATCTAGCAACCCACAGTCAGGCTGCACATCTGTCTGCTGTGCGTCTGTGATAGCAATTAACAGCAGTGGATTTTAAGCAGTAAACAATTATAGTTTAAACGATTAAACATCACAGAATTCATAGAGCGTTTGGTTGTAACCTTGTCAGGACACAATACACTTAGTTGTGTGTGTACACTTGTTGTCTCTATGTTTTTCTATCTCATACACACATACAGTACAAAGAGCTTGATTGTTCAAAATATTTACAGTATTAATGTATGTCTTTGCTGGATAGAACTAAATCACTCAATTGATTTGAAATTTAAATTAATTTTATCATGAAAATCCTCGTATCAGCAGTTTGACACCGTAGGTGGAGATGCAGTGCTCAGGTGAGCGGTTACAGGCACAGTTAAATGACCTGCTGAGGCATGTGATTGGTCATTTAAAGCTAAGTGCATCCTACTGGATTAAAATCCTTGTCAATCAACTCAAAGCTTGTAAAAAGCTATCGTCAAGTGTTCTGACTAGCTGCTGTTAGTATGCAGGGGATTTTTCTCTAAATGGAATAATGGAGACAAAAACCTATCATGAAATCTTTTTTAAAGGACACTTTTGTCTTCACAATGTTGGTAAGAATGCAAATTTATTCCATATTTTAGCATATTTTGGTCAGCTGACTGTCACGGAAGCGTTATTGGCATGTATCCAGGTTTTTGTTGTTTTGTCTTGTTGCTGTGTTAGCAAATGATTTTTGTAGTGGTGAAACAAAATATTCAATTTAAAAAAAAAGTTTTTAAATGGCTACTGTTTCAAATAATTTCATTTATTGATCACATAGTCTCACATGAAAACAGATTGTGGATGCCGGCGTCTGAGCCATGGAGCCTGATAGGAGGAATGAGAAAAAAGCCATACAAGTCTTGTTTACATAAATAATAAATGCATAAATAATGAATAAATACATAAATGAACAAAGCAAATATTTCCCACAATCAAGTTATTTGTTTGAGTGTATGACAGGAAAACATAAGACACAGCAAGTGCAGCACAACCGTGCATGTTGGTCATCTGAAGAAAAAAAGAAAAAAGTCCCTATCAATGTTGAACCCAAACCTACGCCCTTGAGAGGAGGCAGAGCTGTTGTTAAAGAGTGAATACCATCCATCCATTTTCTAAACCCGTTTGTCCTGTTGAGGGTCACAGGGGGGCTGAGCCTATCCCAGCAGTCACAGGGTGAGAGGCGGGGTTCACCCTGAACAGATCGCCAGTCTATTGCAGGGCTGACACAGAGACAAACACATTCACGCTCTCATTCACACCTACGGGCAATTTAGGGTTCCCAATTCACCTGACATGCATGTCTTTGGAGGAAGCCGGATTACCCGGAGGGAACCCACGTGGACATGGGGAGAACATGCAAACTCCACACAGAAAGGACCTGCCCCGGCCGGGAATCAAACCCAGGACCTTCTTACTGTAAGGCAACAGTGCTAACCACTGCGCCACTGTGCCGCCGAGAGAGTGAATACTTCAAGAGAAAAATCCAAAGCACCACATATTCTCGCTGATTGCAGCTATAAACAGACCCTATGTCATGGTGAAATTGCTTTAGTGATTTACAGTTTTCCAGTATTGAGCAGTGAGTCACCAGGCGGCTACAGTGTGTGTCTCACACTCTGTCTTGTGTATGTTTATGTGTGTGTCTGTGTGTAGCTGATTTATTATAACCCTCATTCTGTTAATCTCTGTTAGAGAAGAAGGAGGGAAGTCTGTGTTCAAGTGAGCAGGTTTATGTACATGTAAAAACCTAACAGGACAAAAAGAGCAGCGATCATCTACTGCACAAAACGACCATCATTTATTCAATTCCAGTCTCTACTCCTACTTCAATGTCTGTTAAGGTTAGAAAATTTCTGAACAGACATGGAATACTTCACACTGCAAAACAGAAATTTACAAAAGACATAAGATTTTGTATAAGATTATTCAATCTTGTTTTTTCATATCCAAGGAAAATATTTTTATACATACAGTAAGCCATTTTGTCTGTTAGTCCTGAAAGTCGGATATTTCTGAAAACAAGTAAGACAACCAAAAACAAGCAAAAACTTGTAGTCCTGCTTTAAAGCATTAACTCCTTAACTTGTGTCAATGAAAGCGATCTAGTTTCAAACACCTTTAAGGTAAACTGAACTGTCAGTTGCTGGTCAGATTGTACCTTAAGGGTAAAAAGGTCTTGGAATGAGACTTCAGACACTGACTTTTTTAAGACACAGTTTCTCTGTCTCTTGTGAGTCTTTGTTCTCCTTGTTTTCCTATCTGAGCTCCTGTTGTTGGCCTCGGTGCATTCCTGTATCCACACATCATGGGATTTACTCTGTGGAACAGATATTTATTGGCCACACTGATGTCCGCTGATTCAAATATGAAAAAGTTGGGCCGTAAAAGAAGCTCAGAGAGCAACAGGTTCAAGCAAAGGCGCTGAATGCCACAAAACATGAAAGTGTTGCTGCCATAGTTACCTTCAGTATCTTGCACACTGATTTAGAATGTCAACTATGTTTGAAATGTCCTATTATGTGATTTTACAGACACATGCCAACCAATCAGAAAGCAGTATTTTCTGTGGCCATCTGCACACAGTCCTGCTCTCCAAAAATCAAAAGCATGAACCTAAAATTGTTGTCACCTTATCAAAAATAAATTCCATTTAGAGTTGTAAGTTTCCCAAATGACTACATTAAAAAGGAGGGAGACAAGTAACTTTCAACCTCTTGAACAGGTTTAATAGCTTTTACTCTGAATACTAATGACCTGGATGACCACGTTTAACTAACCTTTTGTCTGTACTTCAGGATGGAGAGGATATTTTTTTCACTGAATGTGAGTTTATCACAAAGAATGAGATCATTGTTTCTGACTATCCGTGGTGCAGTTTCCCGTGACACTATTATGTTGTTACCTCATGATCTTGTGGGGCTGAAAACATATTTAACATCACATGATTGTGCAAGACACCACCAAAGCTTCTTTGTTAAATTTCAGAATGAGAATAATTGATTTATAAAGTAGAATGAATGTGCAGGAACTGGTCTGAGTAATTGTAATAGCTTAGAGGACCATGCCAGTGCCTTTGTATTTTTAAGCCCAATAAATGCTACCCGCATGCACATGTTACTGACAACTACTTTGTAAAACATAAAACCCCATTTTATTTTTTTCTGTTATTTTTGCCAAATCTCCTAATCTTTCAACCGAGTTAATATGGTGGTTTGAGCATCCTAAACTTGCTAATGTGAAAAACTAGGAGCAGCTTCCTCAGGAGGAGAAACTGGAGATCTTCTCTTCAACATCAGACAAACATCATTTGAAAAAGTGACATACATAATAATTAAAAGCACAAAATTAAGATAAAGTTACTTTTTTTTTAAAGGTGCAGCCATTACTTTTTTTTTACCATTTAAAACTGAGTTAAATACAAAAACATAATTAAAAAGACTGTATTTAAAAATCAACATTTTGTGTGTTTTTCAGCTAATCATACCTGAAAATAAAGGCCTGCTTAACTGCTGTGTAAACAACTTAAACATGTCAGTCAATTTGAGAATTTTGGATGGAGTTTAAATATTGAAGCCTCTGTAATGTGTAGATAGTGAATTACCAACTTTAAATAATAACTTATAATAATAAATCTGACTTATTTATAATTTTTATCAGGCCTGATTATTCTTTGCAAAGTGAGCATGGCTTGCTATATTGCATTTATTAAATCAAAAATGATTTATGGTGGTTTTGTCTGACCGGACTTTACAATAAACTGTGTTTCCCAGTTTTACCACAACCATCTCTCCGTTTTTTTGTTTGTTTTTTTAGCTTGACCAAGAACAGTCATCTGTCACAACATAAACACTGCAACGGAGCCAAAATTGGACTCAGAAATGTCAATAAAAGAAAAAGCATTTGATTTTGTTGATGCATTTCTAACTACTCAAGGTCAAAGTTCAGTCATTTTTATAAACTGTTGCATAAGTGCAGCAGTCCATCACCAGCCTGACCCAGTAGCTCCGGTTAACTTTGGTTTACATAAAATGTGTCCGACGCCCTCAGTAACCCTGCAGATTTTCCTGACGGGCCTCAGAGCTGGTGGTCTGTTCCCGCGTGTGAATCCAGCTCTGATTGGTTGGCGTAAAGACAAAATAATGAAGTCAGTCCTGAGGCACAAGTCCAGACCACTTCCTGTTGACAGAGGGTCAACGTGGTGACAGAGTGAGAGTCCAGCTGTGTCAGCGTTGGGGTTGTACGTTTTGGGACAGGGGGCTGAGATGGGAGATTTGAACAGGAGCATCAGCAACAGGACTGAGATCGAAGGAGCAGGATTAAAGCTGGGACAGAAGACTAGGGACTGAGAAAAGAACAGAAACTGAGCACTGGGGCTGGATTTAGATTAAGGGTAGGATTGGAAGTGGGAGAGGGACTGGGATGAGAACTGTGACTTGAACAGAAACTGAGGATATGGTAATTAGGATTTAGACCGGGACTATGAGTTATTCCCGCTTTCAGCAAAAAAAGAAAACCTAACTCAGAGGGTGAGGGATACAGACACATTTTGTTTTATGCATAAGTTGTCACACTGTAACTAACCGCCAGAGGGCAGTATTATAAAAAATGTAACCTCACAGTTGTGAAGTGATTTTTGCATAATTTCACATCTTAATTACAATCCTGCATAAAGCTAGCAGGAGAAAGTTATTTCAGTACTCTTGGTAATTTAGAAATATTAGAAATGAGGAAAAAAACAAAATACAAAGAGCCTACAAGCCTCACAGTGAATAGAAAAAGCAAGAACATGGACTTTACTCGCTGCTTAAAGGACAATACTGGTGATTTTTCATGTTTAAGCCAATAAATACAAACCCCATACATGTTACATTTTTGACAACCAATTTTCGAAACATAAAACCATACTTTACTTTTCCTCTTATTTTTGTTTTTCCAAATCACCTTTCAAAATCAAATGTTCAGGTTATACATCCACCTTAAAACACGATGTTTGGCTTGCTAATAGATTTTATTTTATTTTATGACAAACAGGCATTTATTTAAATCATTTAAATTTGAATCACAATTAATCAAAAAATGCCCCCCACCCCCACCCCTAATCTCAAGCGATCAATTCTAATATTTGCAGCACCAGCTGTATAGTTTGGAAAATGGTCGTCAGTAACATAACATGTATACGTTGTAGCATTACTGGAACAACTGCAGTTTGATAAATATATGATTATGTTTTTCTGGGGTGAAATAATCAGTTTTCAGACTGCATCTGCATGGAGGCCTGCTGAAGCCACGCATACATCACCTTCCCACTTCACAGACACAATACACATTCACATTAACATGGATGAGCACCCAGGAACTCCTCAAGATCCCCTGCTGTTCTCGTCCCCTCATTTAGTTGTAAAACTTGCAGAGCAGATACTGTAAAGACAACGAAACAGAACTTCTAAATTTCTCTGACCTCCCAAACACCATGGTAACCAGAGGTTATCACCTTAGAGAGACTTGGTAACACTTTGATCTTTAAAGCTCCTCTGCAATGAAAGAAAAGAACATACAGTCACTCTTATCTGCATTTGAGTGTCTCACAAGCTCCCTCCCCCAAATGGTCACTTCAATGGCTCCAGATTGTCTACAAGCCAAGGACTTCACAGAGTTAAAGAACTGATCTCACTACACCAAATAAGACTTTTAATTCAGAATCTATTCAGGAAACAAGAAGATGTCTGAATTTATTTAGAGTCATGAAATAAATGAGTTGCCATCTCTCTCTCTCTCTCTCTCTCTCTCTCTCTCTCTCTCTGTCGTACCTTAAAACTATGTTCAGATATTGAAATTCATTTTCAATACTACATGCTTTTGTTGTACTTGTATTTGTGTTTATTTAGTTAAAGGATTTAGTTTTATGTTACATTTCTCCAACATACTTCTTAAATCACAGAACATCACATTGTTATTTTATGATCCTTTAAGTTCACACAAAATCTATTTTGACAATCTACAACAATCTAAGCTTTTGTTTTATCTTTGTAATGTTTAGAATACTTGCATTGATGCAGAAATAGATTTAGTTAATCAAAGATCATCAAATTTCATAATAGTGTTTTAGATGTTTAGATTTTGTGATAAATTCCTATTAGACAACAAAAGAGATGATTTATTTGTGTAACATGGTTTTATTTGTGCTAGCATGTCATACTGTGAATTTACTACGTGAAATTTCTATGTATCATGCTTTGACAATGGGAAATGAGTGGACTTAGTATAAGTATAGGTTATGTTTCTGTAATATCACAGAAATTAAGCTGCTCCAGGCTGCTGCCTGCCTTCATGACATCATCGGGAAAAGCTCCTATGAGAACAAAGCATGGGCGTGTTCTTCACAACGCGCGAAGGGCTTTTCTCTTTAAAACTCCACGCAGCCCATTGTTTGAGGCTTTTTGTTGTTATCTCTCTTGGCTTTCTTTCCTTTTTCCTTTTGTTGCTGCCCTCTCTACACCGCGTGGCGGCTTCTCTTCTCTTCTTGTCTCCTTTCTTCACCGCGTTGCTAAAACAACGGCTAGCGGTTCTTTATTTTAAAGTAATCTCAAGTAATTTTATTAGCTGTTCTAAGAAGTTTTTGCCTGAATCAGCGATAGATGTTATCACGACCTCCACGTGGTTTCATTCAAGCTATTCAGTTCTAGCTACGGTTAGTTCTCCAAGTTAGCTGCTCTGCTACGTGCCATCGGCTCCGCTGACCACGTTGGGTAAACTCCAGCACTGCAATCCGGTTCGACCTGAAGTCCAGCTCCCAGCTCCAGCTGTTCGTCAAGAAGTGTGCTGATCTGGTTCCAAAGGAAGACCCATTTGTTCGGATCCGTGACGACGGCCGCGAGTCCGAACATCCTGAATCCTGAGGACTGCCTGCACCACGCTTCCTTCATACGACGTGACCAAGCTGTTGAGCGCCTGAGTCAAGACTGGCGATCCGACTTTCCCACATCATTGGAGTGACTAAGCCCAACGTAAGATCTTGTCTTTGCTGATGTTAAAGTGATGCAGCCTAACTACGTTATTTTCCCATTTCCATATCTTTCTTACCAACCGTTTTCTATTTTCATAATTGCCGTACTAACTCCGTAAAATAAAGCTAGACTCAGTCAACGTTAGAATAGGTTAGGATTTTATTTTGAAAATCCACCAGTTTTCCGTTGTCAAACCTGGTTTTCATTTCTCACATAATATCTACCTCATTTGTATATTTTTATATTTCTCATCTGTAAATAAATGTTAACCTGTGCAATAGTACTTTGTTTGCCTGTTTCAGTTCGGAGAAGAAATCACTGGATGAGTCAAAAACCATTACTTTTCAGGTTTGAGCCCGAATATTAAGTTAAGATCTGAGACTGAATATTAATTAAATAATCAAAATATTAAGTTTAAACGACTTAATTTTCCACATAACGTGAATGGTGTCCAGTTTAAATAAGATTAATATTTCTTTATTGAAATTATGATCTTAACATTGCAACTTTGCATACCATTGCTTTATCTTAATTAATATTCATATAGTACTGTTATGCATAATCTATATTTATGCTACAACGTGTTGTATATATTGGGCTCAAACATGCAAAATCACAATCAATCAGTATTGTCCTTTAAAAAAAAGTTGCTGCTAAACAACGTTTTTAGTAGCAATTTGCATTTTTTGCCACTAAGTTTAGAGTTAATATCCACTTCAGAATAAAAACAGAGAAATCCGTGTTCCTTAATGATAATATGAGTTGAAATTTGGACTTACATTTACGTCTTACAAAGAACTCTAAGAGATGTAAAGACTGAAGTTTATCTGCTCATCGACTGCTAATACAGTTCTGGCACAGTTAGTGCCCTGCTCAACTTTCCTCTTTAAGGATATTACTCTTGTTGTTATTGATTTTTGCTGCATGATGCAGTTAAGAAATGAAGTAAGGGATGAACCAGTTATGTTGAACAGTCAGTTATGAAAGACAGCCAGGGATTTCATCAGATCCTGCCTGTGTGAGAGCTTTGTAAACTCATTTTTCCCAAGGCAGAAAAAGGAAATATGTCCTAACTGTATGCTTTAAAACTCAACTACGCATGATTGCTAAAATTACATCGTTTTTATCATCCAAATCACACTGGAACTGAACACAGAGGAGTATTGCATCTCCACTGACCAGTATATCACAAATTTGGTTTATAAATGAAATCCTTATGTCGTTACATACAAAATGTAATGAAACATACAAGCAAAATCCATTCACTGCCTCTAAATCATATTCTTCACAAGTACATGCCAGATGGATGAGTAAGAGTCACATATTGCAGCTGCCTGGGCTAAGCTAAGTTTAGCTGATCATACTAGTTGACTGGTAGTTCACCTGAATGTTATGTGCATCATCATCATTTATTTTACAGCTGTGGATAGGACCAGGATTGAGAACCTACTCCAGAAATCTACAGCTAGTTTCGTGTCCCTTCCGCCTCTCATGTACCGAACAAAAGGCGTGATGAAAGGAAATAGATTAATTTATTTGTCAAATTAAATAACATTTTCTGGTAATTGTGCTAATGAAAATCCTTTAAAATGTATAGCATACTCCGTTTGAATGTGATAATGATACAATACACTACCTAAATAATAAGAATATCAAAGTTAATGATTAAAGGGCCTGAGTGGAAACGCAGCTGTCTCTGCATACAGGACAAATATGTATTTTTTTTGTTTTTCTGTGTAGCATTGAGAAGGAACTTTCTCACGATATCCAGGCTGAACCGATGCTAAACAAACAAACTGGTGTGGTAAAAAAATATCTTCTACGTGAGCCTCATGTTTACCTTCCCTCTGCAAGATAGCTGACGTGCTGGATTACTATACTATTACTATACTGTGTCAACAGAGTTCACATTTATGTACTGTAACAACTGGAATCAGATTACAAAAGACTGATGACTGTATTTTACAGATGCTGGGAAAAAATTCAGGTTTTACTCAGAAATGTACAAAAAACTCTGGAAAAGGTTGTACATTGGAGGTTGCTGCTTGGTTTTACAAATTACTCAGTGCAATTTTACTGAAAATGGAAATGTGATGTGGACTATGTGGGATTCCCTTTAGGCTTATTTTTCATTTAATTATACTTATCATTACGTACATATGCATGTATATTCTTATATGATGTATATGCATATATTCAAGATTCAAGGCTTTACTGGTCACATACTCAACACTTGAACAATGAAATGTGGAGAGGCAAACTCCCAAGGCTATACTGAAAAAGAAATAAGTGTACAAATGTATTTTTACACAAAATAGAGTAAGTACTATAGAAAAACAGAGAAATAGAAAGCTAGTAGAAAAAAATATTTATAGCAGTGTAAGTAGTATGTAATTGCAAAAAAGAGTTAACATCTCCTGTGTTGTGGGTCACAGAACAGAGTTAAGAATCCTTATGGCCCTTGCAGTGCCTTCGTGCATGACTGGTAAAAAAAAAAATAAATAAATAAAAAAAAATAAAAAAAAATATATATATATATATATATAAAAATATTGATGTAAAATAGTAAATATCATCATTAAAAATTTTAAGCTTTATGTGTAGATAATTTAACATAAAAATAATGACTAGTGGAATAAATCAGTTTAGAACTGAAATTTCTGTAGCAGCATTTGTCTGAGCCAGTGTATGAAGTACTGAAACTTGGGCAAGAGCGCCATCCAGTGTAAACAGAAAACTATGACGCTTAATGTTACAAATAGATCAAGATGCTAGTTGAGTGAAGAATGAACAGAGAAGGTCACAGCAGTAGAGGTAACAGAGGTACTGGTAACTCTAGTAGTTGAGGTCGTAGCTTTAATATTTGTTCTGTTAAATAACGGAAATGTCATATTTGTTATTAGCATTTCAGTTCATAATTCAGAACTAACTAGTTGTTACTTCTGACTACTATTATCTAGTAGTTATGGTGAACACCAGTAGTAGTGAATGTAGTTACTGGTTCCAGTCATGGAACCAATAACTACATGACTTGATGACTGTTCTCATCTCTGGTATAGTTCTTTAAGAAAATGAACTTAAATAGCTAAATTGAGATCATTTGCAATGAATTGTGGGTAAATGAAGACTTGTAAAGCCAAAAAAACATACCTGGTTGTGCTCCAGATTCAAGATGCAAACCTCTGTGAGAAACGTGTCCTGTGGAGGAAGAGTTAAATTAGAAGGTTTTTTTCTCCAGGAAAATTCTTTGATGAGTGAAGAAACAGCAGATGTGCACACGCACAAACACGAATACGCACACACACAAACACATGCACGCACGCACGAGCACACACACACACACACACACACTTGATCTGTTCAGCTCTTTTTTTTGTAACAGGTGATGGGGTGGTTCACTGGGGGGTAGGTGGTTAACTTTGAAGCTCACATTACATCAAATCTAAGGTCGTTTTCAGACCTGTAGATCGTTTGCTCTGGTTTAAATCAGGGTCTAAATTGTTACCATGCTGCATTTACCGCTTGGTTTTGGTTTCACACAGGAAAATGTTCAACTGAGCAAAAATCGAGCATCAAAGTCATATAGTATGAGAATGGTCACTCTCTGCTAAGCGGTCAGAAATGTTTGGGGGCGGGAGCAATGAAATCAAAACAGGAAAAAAAATTATATCTGAATAAGCAAATATTCAGATGGAGTCAGGATAGTTTCCTAGTCAAAGTCATGATTTGGTCCATATACCAGAACATTATGACGGCGGAGTCCAATTCGACTTCAAGACAAAATGTGGAAAACCACACGTTGCTGTTTATCGTGTCACATGTGAAGATGTGTTGCCTTCAGAGGTTTGAGCATAGATTCAGCACATTTTACCACATATTCACCTGAAGAACATGTGGAACATATTCCACATGTTCACCTGAAGACGTGTTAGGTGAGATAGATATGTTACAAGCTTTTCAAAGCAACAGTTGCATTTTCTAATCGAAGGTGGAACTTACTTAATGTTAACCATGCACACCTGGTCTGTAGTGGGTTCAGAGACTGTGGATCATATTCGGAACACAAACAACCAGACAGAGAAAACCTCCTCAAAAGAATCTCGGTATGGTTGTTTAGGCTGTACTCAGGTGTGACTGCTGAGTTTGGACCTGACCAAATGAACTGTACCAAGGAGGGAAATGAACCCTATCTGACTGAATCGAAGCAAACCACGCAGGTGTGAAAGACTGGTTTAGTTCTGTAGACGAGTCTGACATATTGTGGAACCTTCCTCTGTTTGTTATATAAAGATATCTGTCTTTGTGCACAGCCAAAATCCCTGATGGATTTCCAGCACGTGCACAGCTGTGCTGAGAGATCTGTGATCAAACTTTTAAGCTTCTGTACAAATGTGATCCTGAAATCTGCCCTGACAGCACAACCTAAAGTAAAACCCCTAATGCTTTCATTAGTATCTCTGAACAAAGGCAATGAAAGCAGAAACTCACAGATGCACACTCTGCCAGATGTGTGTCGCTCTGTTCAAGTATTGAGTAGCAGAAAAATGATGGCAGCGAGCCAGACATGTGGGCTCCCCTCTACAGCAGCAGCTCCCAGGTGCGGAGATTTAAAACAATTATATTTTTCATATGAAAATTCATTCATATATTTCTAGTCTTTCTAAAATTTACTCTTATCCTGCTTTCTGGTTTCCTCCTGTAATTAATGAAGTGAATCTTCTCAAAGAAGGAAATTAAAATCCAGTTAACTACATGTTTGCTCACAAAAAGGAAGCAAATAATTATGGGAGGTCCAAATCCAAAATTTTTTATAAGGACTCAACATTAGATGAATGATTATCCATCTTCCTAAACACCAAATCCTCCCTTATACTTCTCTCTCATACACACATACACAACAACTGTCCATTTCACACAATTATCTGACACTTATCAAATGTGGCTGAAAATGAATGAAACAACAAAATTAATTACTGAAAGTGAATGAGGGCAAAGGTCAGTCAATTTATGGCATGCCAAGAATGATCATGTATGGTAGAGAAATGTGTACACACACACACACGCAGAGCAGTCTAAGATGAGTGGGGAGAACAGTGTGGATTTATGTGAAAGCTCATAAACTGCCAGCAGAGGTGGTGGAAAAATGGGTTTCCACCCAACCGACCCCCCACCATCTGTCCAAAATTACTATTTCACACACACACACACACACGATGACGGTTCTTGCTGGGTTTTTTTGCTAAACCACCTCGTATCTTCTCCATATAAAACAAAAGTGGAAAAAGTGGAGAAAAAAATGATAAATGGCTAAAAAAAAAAAAAAAAAAAAAAGATTAAATTATGTTTAGAAAATTTGGGATGATTGTCCTCTTAATGCTGAATCTTTCTATTTTTTCAGATACTGAATAATGACTGTCTCTTATTCCATAAATTGATGATTTAGAAATCTATCAATAAATAAATTTAGAAATCTATCTTGCATCAAAATTTTTTGGGAGTAAAGCATTTTGTAAAGACAGCTGGCAGTCCTTGCTTCATTCATTTGTGAAAATAAGCTTTGCTTTTGAAGCTAAGCTTTTGAATGTGTTGTTTTGGGAAAGTCAGCATATCTAACATATAGGTTTAGTCCCGCTGCCCATCCAGCTCCTTCTGATCCAGTCAGCTGATTTCACTCCTACATTTTCTGTGTGGAGACGTGAATGAGGTCAGTGTTCCAAAAATGATGAGCGACACATCTGTCTGCTTTCAATCTCAGAGTGGTCGAGCCATCGTGCTGCATCGACTTCTCTATTGATTTTGGCAATAAAACTGAATGAGGGAATAGATGAGTGTAGCATGGAAATTTTTACTTTTTTAAATGTGGGAGAACCAAATGTGTCTTTTTGTCTCAGATTCTCACAAATCACTGCAAAAACTCAAATGTATCAACTCATTTTTACTATAAACAAGTCTCCTAAAATTCTTATTTCTTAAAACAAGGAGAAAATCCACCAGTATGTTGAGATGATTTTAATCAGTTTCCAACACAAATCAGTTTATTCCATTTAGAATCTGCTTTTATTGTTTATGCTTGTGTAGAAATCCGCCGTAAGATACTGACACTTATTTCTCAAAAAAATTGATGTGTACTGAAAATATTTTGAAATAATCTCACACTAGCATATTTTTTAAAATGTATTTTCAGAAATTATGATTTTTAGAACAATAGCAGTCAGTGCTTTATGTATAGATGGTTTATTTATTGTGTTTCAATGAAAACAACGGGAATACAAACGAGAAACAAAGTGCCATTTGTGAAAATTAACCTGAATAAGTGTTACTATTCTACCAGGTTGACAGCAGATGGCGCCGTATGCTCAACAACTATGACAATACAGCTGATTGTGGGTCCTGAGTATCAGTTTAGCTGCTGCAGCTGTGACCATAAAGAGAAACACCCTGAAACGCTGTACATACAGTATGAAAGTCTATTTAAAGGCTGAACTGCAGGTGTGTGAGTGGGTCACGCCTGGTGTACACAACCTCATTCTTTAAGTCACTATGGGGAATGAAGAAAACTCCTTTCAGCACAATTTGCATTAATTTGAATTGGGTGACAGATAAGAGGTAAAGAAAAATGCTCCTTTGATTGGAGTTCTGATGAAGCCCGATAATTGAAGCAACTGTAAAAAAAAATCTCAAGGGGCTTATCCCAATAATAAATAAATTTGAAATTAAAAAAAAAAAATTGTCATTGTACTGAGGAATTCAACTTTTGAGGTCAAATTTTGCACACTGATCTTCTTTAACTTGTTTTGTTTCAAAACTTCAAACTCAAATCGTTTTAAACTTTTTAAGCCTAAATTTTTTTTTTTTTTGATTTGTGTTGGAAACAGGTTGTTGTCAGATTTCATAATTTTTTTCAGACAATAATTTTAGGCATAAAAAGAAGACTGATTACAAATGTGCAAATTTTTTCCCCATGTAATGGAGACTTGATGCTTCAACTGTCTACTCTTAAACTTGGAGTCACTACCAAACATTTCCTTCACCAAACCGGGAATTCCTGAAGATTCTGGTTTCAAAATGAAATATCCACCTTTGAAGAAAAATTCAACACCTCCTGTTTTTGATTCCATGAGAGAAAAACTCATCTAGAACACTGGACAGCATTTGTTGTTGGCCCCACTGACATTTTCAGAAAAACTTACTTATGAGGGGTAAACTTGCTTTTCCCAAACTGCAGCATTCAGGATAAGTTTGAAAGACAGCATGTGGGGTCGCTGTCCACAGCCTCACAAAAGTCTACAGAACCAAATTTCTGAAAACCATCTCACTGACATCTGCTCATAGCTCCAAACTAATAAAAACACAAGAATGCTGCTCATCTGTGTGCTTTACTGCTTATGGGGGCCTACTTCACTTTTTCCATATGCTGCAGCAGCAGTATGGATGGGCGGTTCTGCTTGAGACCCTCACTTACACTTCCAACTTCCAGCAGATACTATCTTGGTTTCAAACACATCATGCATGCAGCTGAAAACCGGTTATATTCTACAGTGTAACACACACTGAAGCAGCAGTGTCCAGGCCTTTTGTCCCTGTGAGCAATAGCTGCTATTTGTGGTGCAGAATCTGTTTGCAGCTTTGGGATCCATCTGCCTCAGATTTGCCACGTATTTCCACAGAGAGCGGGAGACTGGCTCAACGGTGCGTTTCTCATGGCGATGTGAAATAGTGTGAGATAGCTCCTCCACTGTGCGACTGTGTGTGTGTGTGTGTGTGTGTCTGTGTGTGCAAAGTCACCTTGAGTAGAATCTACAGGAGACAGCCTATGCAATGAGGGCGTGCTGCATCTGTACGGCACTGGACAGAGAAAGACACAGAAAGAAGAGAGAGGAGAAGGTATTTTCATGTCTGTGAGTGTGTGTGTGTGTGTGTGAGAATACGCCAAGTGTGTGATTGTGTGTGAGAGAGAAAGAGAGCGAGGCACTGAGCGGGTGTAGCTCTCTCAGACAGCTCACAGCGCTGGAGGATTCAGATCTGGGCAGAGCGACGCAGAGATGTCGGCGCACACAGGTGGGTCACAGTGGGCTGAGGGACAGGTGGGCCATGCTTACATTTTCAGTGGAGGTAATGCATTATAGTATCTGGTTATTGGGACATTTAGGTGCAGACAGAGGCTGGGTGGGCCTTCAGTCTGGCCAATTTCAGGGTCATCAGGATTTATCTGTCCATCCCTGTAAAGTATGAACTGGGAAATAATTGGGTAAATAACAATATATAACCAATAAATCTGTGATATTTTGAGGAAACCTCTTCCCTTTCAAAAGCCACCCTGCTTTCATTTGGATCAGTCTAAATCCACTTGCTAGGACTCCTAATAACAATTTTGTCAAAAGGGCTGAATTAACTTTCCTGCAGCAGAACTCAGGTGTGGAAGCTGAGTCTGAGGCCTGTGACTGCCTGCTGGCCACAGACCGTCAAACAGCCGCAGTGGGACCTTCAGGCTCCCTTTCAGACATAATTACATTTTGCCTTAACAGAGTGAAACCGGCCGCAGCATCTTTTCCTCTCTGTCATGTGACTCCAGCGGGCAGTGAAGCTAGCTGTGTCCGTTCACTTTAACGGAGAAATGCAGGCTCAACCAAACCCCCTCAACCGTTGTTTCTCTCTAGCGATGCGTTCATGTGTCGTTAGAAACACCGATGTCATATTGGGTATGCAGCATGAGGTAAGGGTGCTTTAAATCTCTTAACATGTGCAGATCCAAAAGTCTTAATTTTCAATACACCCAGTATAGCATCTAATTTCAAGGTAGTTTATCATTTCTGATTGAAGAGGTGCTACACAGTGCATTTGGCTGCAGGGTCATGATATGGATAATACCATATGAAATTATGAAACTGAGTGACATGCATTTATTAGATATATAAAACAACTCACTTTTAAACCAAAATAAAAATCTGAAAAAAAGAGACTTGGCTGTCTCTCCAACTAAAAGCCACTCAAAGACACTGAAAATTCGCACTTCAGACACTCAGCTCTGGAAAGCCTGAGTTTACCAAGAGATCCTGAAGGCGTCGCGAGGCCTTGTGACGTCAGCAGCTCCCCTGCGTTCTCTCCAGCAGCCAGTCAGAGAAGTGATGCTCTGAACGCAACACTGCAGCATCTTCCCCGAGAACACGACCAGAAAAAAAAAACACCTCTTTCTCTGTGTGATCCTCCGGAGCCTCCTCAGCCTCCCGCCACCCTTGGGTGTCTTCATGAACGGAATCAGGACAGGATAAAAAGAAAGAAAACGATCAAACACAACGCATCGGATTTTTTAAATTCATTGCTTCGCCGACCTTTTTCTTTCTTTCTTCTTTCCTCGATTGATTTCCATCTCTTCGTCTTTCGGTTATTTTTTTATAGGTTTGTTTAATTTATTGTTTGATTCTGGCTGTTGCAGAGGAGTGCCACCATCCTGCACTGCCTGACATGAATACGCGCTTTTACCCGGTTGCAGCGGAATGACACATATCCTAGCCCATATATCAGAAGGTTGATGGAAGATCAACGCTCCGTTTGCACGTTTCAGTAGCACAGATTAAAATCCATCTTCAGAGGTTTGGGATTTTCCCTCACTGAGCCGATCACCCGCCCGCTCCAGCCTTTCTTTCTTTCTTTCTTTCTTTCTTTCTTTCTTTCTCTGCGCAGCATCTCTCTGTACGCACGGCGCAACACGGAGAAACGCGCAGCTTAACCTCCCCCCCGTCCGTAAGAAACAAACGTATTTTCCAATTCCTAAATCGCTTTCGCCTNCAGCTTAACCTCCCCCCCGTCCGTAAGAAACAAACGTATTTTCCAATTCCTAAATCGCTTTCGCCTGCTGTAAGGACTCATCACAAGGCTACGCTGCGTAAAAAAAAAAAGGAAAAGGGGGATTTAAACACAAACGCAGCCCGAGCATCCAAGACCAAGATCGAAAATGATGGCCGGCGGAGCTGTACAGCAAAACGGGATTTTCTCAAATCCTCACCATCACAGTCAGCAACCACACATGGAGTCCGATCCTCCGGATTCGCGTAAAAGACCCCTGGAGACCCCAACGGAGGCCAGCAGCACCAAACGCACAAACACGGGAGGTAAGATGAGCGATGGGGATGCGGGGAGCTGCTCGGGTTTCGGTGAATGTTGCTTCGCCTTCAGACAGAAAGCGGAGCAGGTTGATCTGATTCCTGGCGTATACGGCAGCATGCGACACCCACCCAGATTCGTGTGACTTGTGCTTTAATTCAATAAACATAAACAAATCGATTTTTATTAACGCGCTTTGTTCTGAGCAACAGTCGTTTTCAATCAGCTTTAAAATAAATCCGGGCCGCTGCTTTTGTGTTGATGGAAGGAAACAATGAGAGGGACTGAGGGGGATTTGGAGGGAAGCCGCCGGGTCTCTTCCGATCCCGCGGCGCACATCCCCAGTGGTTCAGCCTATTTATATCAGCAGAATTAGATTTTTTTTTTTTTTAATTTTATTATTATTTTTTTATATAACGCCTTCAGGTTTACGCGCACGCAGGGAGAGCGGCCATGCTGGAGCCAAAACAAGGATATAAACAAGTGAAAGCCAGATCAGGCTGGTGCGTGATCGCGGGCTCTCATCCCGTCGATGGATGACCTTGTGATAATCTGACACATCAGCCACCGTCGCTGCTTTGTGTGCAATTACACAAGCGGATAAACAAGAGGCTCATATTAACAGCAGGCCTCGGCGAAGCAACAGGAACAAGGGAAACCAGAGCCGCTCAGAGGGCGACAGTGTTTCATTGTGATTGCAGTATGGTGCCCAGTCAGTGCCTGTAGGTTTTTATTATCATGCTTTGATGTCTTTATTCTAGGAACTACAGTCAGGGGAAGATATATTTTTTTAATCTAAATTGTCCAATCATTTCTCTTCATTATTCTCTGGTTGGATGAAATATAGATATGTCACCATGGCAATCACCATATTTGGTTTTTGTTTACATGCTGTCATGCTCCAAGCATTCCCATCACCCAGCATTACAACCATCAGGAGCCTGTCCTGGCCATGCACCCCATCATGGACATTTGGACATACAATATGCCTTTTAGTGTGTTATTTACACAACTGGACAGTCATATGCTCTTGCTAAATAGATGAATAATCTATGTAATATTTTTTAAAGATGTTGGGTGAGCTAGGATCTCATGTCAGGTTTTATATTCAGAAGAATTGCTGTTTTGGGGACTCAGGTTTTGGATGACTTAATGTTTCGATTGTTACTGTGAAATCTGACTGTTGATGTGAAAATTTGGGAATTTCAGTCTTTACAGGGAGTGTTTTAGGAGGCCTGGCCCTTTATTAAAGAGAAATATGAGTGAGACAAAGAAAAAAAAAACACAATAATGTCAGAGACTTTGCATCAGCCAGTCCTTAAGGTCAGTCTGAGGACACAATGATCATTAAGATTTACAGAAAAACCCTTCAGTGACTTGCTCCTTTAATGCACACTAAGGTCAGGTGGGCTTTTAATGGCCAACAGCACTGTTTTTTTTGTTTTACATTTACAAACATTATAACTTTTTCAAATCAATAATGTAATGTTTTGCTGCAGAGATTATTCCTGTCAATGTGAAAAAGCTTCTAAAACAGCATTTAGGTCACTCAGCGCTCCCTGAAAAATACAGACTAATGACATGCTGTCAGGATTAGCAGCTCCTTTAACATAAACTGACTTATCGCTACTGGAAATTTACAAAAAAAAACAAACAAAAAAAACATAATGAATTATTAAATCATTAAGTAAAATATGTAAAAAATCACCAGTCATAAACCTTGGGGCAAACTGAAAAGCATGATGACCACTATCAACTCTGCCATCACAAAACCCCAGGTTTTAGATTGCCTGCTAATTTATTGCATGTGATAGCCACTTTTATGATGCAGGAAACATACAATCTTTGCTATGGAGTTTGAGTGGACTATCCCTTTTAGTGCCCAACGACCCTGGCATAATTTAGAAAAATAGCCACAGAGACTCTAAGGATCAAAGCAGTGTCTTCTTATTGTAGATTTTTGGCTGAAAAAAAAAAAAAGATAATATGATGATCATATGACAGCTACCATCAGGAGTGATAATTACACTAAGAGAAAGCAGGTGAAGTGCAACAACATACAGAGCGTGCACAACTGAGGAGCACCGAGCCACGGGTAGGCCAGCGCTTGTGTAAAGGTGGATCGATGCAGAACTAAAGTCTTCTCTTCGCTGCATGTATAAACCAAAGGCTTCCCCCTGTGGGACCATCCCCTGGCCTGCATAATAGTCAAGCAGCTCGTCCATTTAGACAAATGAAAAGGTTGGGCTGATAATGGCGAAAGCAGGCAAACAAGCTTTTACTCAGAGAGACTGGATGGCATTAAGCACGGGGGGCTGCAAGGTCAGCACTCCCCTGCCTGCAGATTCAGCTTGATGGTTGGATGACAATTGGACAAAAATGAACAAGTTGCTCTGACACTCTTCAGTATGCCCCCTGGAGATAAACAACAATAAAGAGTGATATTGTGATTGTGTTTATTATATTAATTTAATGCTTATCCACACTGCTTAAAATGTTTTGTTTTTTTGTTTTTCCCCCCCCAATATTTTGAGCTAGGAATTAGATCATTATGATAATTTTGCTGGAGCACATTGACAGCCTCTATTACCTGATACGTTATTGATAAAATCAGTAGTGACGTTTTAAATTTATAGAAAATTTAATAAGGTTGTGTAAGTCGTAAGGCTGCATTCAGACTGCAGTTTTGATATGAAGAGGTCAAAGTGCTGCTAAGAGATCATAATAATAATGGTTGTTTCTCTGTATGATTAGCTTATGCCACACACACACTCCCCCTGTGCTTCCTCTCTCTGTAGTGGCCTTCCTGCAGCCCCTATTTGAAACTGAAGGCATTGTATTCCCTCACCAAGAAACTGAGACTCATGGTAAGAGAGACTTTGCTTTTAATCTTCCACCTGTTTTATAACCTTTACTGTAACCTTCTTCAATGCAGAACTGATTCAGCAGTGACAAAACGTACATCATGTGTTTAGTAATGGCCAAAACCTGCAGACCTCAATCTAAATTTCAGAGCATTTCAGTCAGGTGCTTTTACTGCTGCAGGGCCTGACATTTAGGATTTAGCATAACATTTAAGCTTTGATAACACCATCATATTCTACTCATTAGAATAATGCATGCTTATGTTCTTTATATTGTATGTTACCAATTCCATAACATCCATTCCCATGCTTTTTATACAAATTCAGTATTTCTTTTGCCATGTACCANTACCAATTCCATAACATCCATTCCCATGCTTTTTATACAAATTCAGTATTTCTTTTGCCATGTACCAACATTACTGAATAGGTGAATCCTAATGACCTTTGACCCATGCTAGCCATATCATCAAAGTGTTTTGGTTTTATTCTTCTTTAACGGCTTTGTATTGTTGAAATGTCCATTTATTGTGTGTGACGGATGGCTACAGTATGCACTGTGCTGCTGCTGGGTAAAAATCATGACTGTATTTCTGGTGTTTTTCCTTTTTCAATTTTTCAGTGTAATGTTTATGCATTTAGTCATACTTTTGTGATGTTCGAACCCCAGAAACCTGCTAAAAACAAAACAAAACACTGCAGAGCTTCCAAAATCTCAAGAACCAGACATAAAATATTTCTCTTCATTATGTTTCAGTTACATGTTTTTTACCCAACAGCTGCACTTTCTTTACAAAGACAATGAGGTGTATCCAAAAGTTTAAAAATTGACTCCTGGGTACTTTCCATTTATAGTTCATGACTCCAATCAGCTGTGAGAATGAGACGTGAGATGAACATTTAATTCCAAAAAAGACAGGAAGGATGACCTTGATTTTTTTTTTCCCATTGAGCTTACAGGTAGTTTGTGTCCACATTTAATCCAAAAGTGCACACGTGTGTGTGTGTGTGCGTGTATAGCGAGTTGCTGTCAGACAGTCAATATGGGACGACATGGGACCACTGTAGGCCTGCGAGCCATAAATCACAGCTATGGCTCATAAAAAGCTGAAGGTCTTAAAGAGGAAAAGATCAATGACTGCAGTAGCTGGAGTTTACAAACACCCCACCCCCACATCACCCATTCTTATCTCCACCTCCCAACCCTCATCTCTCCACTTCAACCCAGCAGGGCTTTTCCTGAAATGAAAGGAATTCCAAATTATCATTTGGTCATGCTCATATATGATCAGATCTTTAATGGAGTCATTATTAAAATTTGATCTTAATTCAGAGGATTCATTCAAAGTTATTGGATTTTTTAAACCAGGCTTGATCTTGATTGGCTAAATGAATAAAATCCTTCCAAGATGATTGCTGTTGGCCAGTCAGGGTTCAATATGTGCCAGTTTGATTTAGATTAGTTATCTAAAAGTACTTTGATTTGGAAAAAAGATGATGGACAACAATATTTTTATCTTGCCTATTAACATATCTGGGGTCACATAATAGAAGAAAGATATCAATGTGGAATATGAAAACAAAAAATACTTGGAAGCAAGCAGCACTCCATTCTTCTGCTCACAATACTTTTTCTGGTATGGGTATGTGGTCTTCAAAATAAAAGCAGGCATGAATGGTGTGGTAGATGAAAAGTACTTTTGAATAAATGTAATCATATCCACTAAAAAAAATCAGACAAATCAGACAACTTATATCTCACCATTTCACTTGGAGTGGTTTAATTAAAATAAATAAATGTAGGTCCACAGTCATTTTGAGTCTACAATGGCCACTGTATGACTGCTAGAAGGTAAGTTAAAATTAATGCATTTCGTTGCTTGTACTTGTGACATATGCAAAGACAATAAAGTTGAATCTGAATCTGAATCTAATATTTTTACCATCTGAATATTTATGAAAAGTAAATATATAATTTCTCAAATATTGGTGGGTAAATCCATTTAGTGGGTCTGATTATTAGGCTAGATAACACATTACACTACTTTCAAACTATAAAAAAATCCCTGCTTTTATTTTGAAGGCCAGACTTATTTATTGTTGCCAGGGAAGCGCATCTTCATGGAGCTCTTCAGTTTCTTTTAGCAATTACAGTTTACAAACACAATAATATTCTGATTTCTATCATGTGACTCTCAGGGGAATCATGAAATCGGGGTAATACTGAACTTTAAAGCATGTTCGCAACAACACATAAAGAGTTGCCGAAGCACATTAAAGACTTGTGGATCCTGTTTTTCATTCTTATCTTTCATGTTGAGAAACTTACTGAAAGCCTTTTAAATCTTAGTGTTAGTGTTCTGAGTCGTAATTTCGCCTCCTATAAACGACACTGCCTGCCTGATATCTGAACCTGAATAAAAGCCCAACAGCAGCCTCTGAACCTAAAAATAATCACTCTAACTCAGTCCATTCAGAACACAGCCTTTAGGAAAAAACAAAAACTGCTTGTGTAAGCCATTAAGATGCCTTATATATGCACATACTAAAATAAATTGGATGTGTTTTTTCAATTTTCATGTAGGTGGTCAAAAAAATTAAACATGCGGGTAAGATGCCTACGGGTTTTAATACTCAGTGAAAAGTTTGCTGACCTGGGCTGACTTCCACAAGTTTCAATCCTGCTACTATCTCACAACTTTCCTTTCTGTTCCTCCTCTCCTCTCCTCTCCTCTCCTCTCACTCTAAGATATAATACATTCATTTAGTAAATGGATGGACTGGCAGGCCAGGGGGCCTTGAGACGTCNCTCTAAGATATAATACATTCATTTAGTAAATGGATGGACTGGCAGGCCAGGGGGCCTTGAGACGTCCTTGCCAAGTGACGCTAGGGAATGAGCAGTCCACTGGAAGATTCTTTTGTGTGTGTGTGTGTGTGTGTGTGTGTGTGTGTGTGTGTGTGTGTGTGTGTGTTTTCTGACTTTGGTTTGGTGGCAAAAAGTGTAGATTAAGTTTTAGAGGACAGGCTGCATGAAAAATTATTGGACACGCACATGCACACACACAGTATTGAGCCTTGGCTGAATGAGACAAGGTCTTTGATGCTATTGATCCAAATGTTTCTGTTGCTGGTGGATCTGAGTGGACCATCCTCTGTTTTGGGATATTCACACCAAGAATGAGGAGGGTGAAGAGGAAGAAGCCTCACATTTTAACGTTAAGGAAGAGAAAGAAAAAGGCTCCAAAGTAGAGACCAGACAGAGGGGCTTCTCCCATATCTCAATAAAAAAAGGTGACAACCACTCAGCATTGTGAAAATTAGCAAAGTGGCTCTTAAGGTTTTTAGTTATGATCATTTCATGTCCAAAAGTCATTGTGACATCAAGCTCAAACAAGGATGAGATGCAAGGTTTTTACGACAGCAATATTTTTTGGGGCTATTCATATTAAAATTCAAGTCTTAATTGGAAAGTAACTGATAACTACTGAAGTCAGATAGAGATTAGTAAAAAAGTACAATATTTCCCTCTGAAATGCAGTGGAGGAGTGGAAAGTGGCACAAAATGGAAATACTCAAATAAGTACCTTAAAGTTGAGTACTTAAGTAAATATACTTAGTTTCTACCCCCTGCAGGGAAGTTTGGAGGCAGAGTGGAGATGTGGTGTTAAGGAGGTTTAGATTTANTTTCTACCCCCTGCAGGGAAGTTTGGAGGCAGAGTGGAGATGTGGTGTTAAGGAGGTTTAGATTTAGTATTTTTCGCGTACTGAGAATGGTGCATGGAGGAGGATTTTTATGGAGAACAGAGTTTTGTGGCTCACACGTGTTCTCAGCAGAACATGGTGTTCTGCTCTGCGGCACGCCTGTTTTCTTCACTCGCTATCCTGAGCATTTTTCGGCTACACCCTGTCCTTCTTTCCCATCTTCCTCTCCTCCTCACCGATACTAATCATGCTCTACTTCAGACCATCACGATCTGCCCTCCTCCTCCTCCTTCACCACAGTCCTCCTGTCATTTTGTCCTCCACCANATCAATCGGCGGCTTGCATTGACGATGCTCGCTCTGCAAACCATTTCTGCCGCCGCCAATCGATTCATCGGCTGTCTACAGAACACGGTCAGCAGTGATGGCAACCCTCCTTGTCCTCTTCCTCCTCCACCCTCTCACCGTCCTTCTTTTTTTTTTAAGCCACTGCGTCAAAGTAAANTACAGGGTGGGGTGAAGGCGCTGAGAGGCGGGGATGCTCCAACACAGGGAGGTGTGGGATTGGTGGTGTGAGACGCCGGTAAAGACTAGCTGGCTGCTGATAGGTGAGAGGAGAAGGATGATGATGAATATGGATGAAGGAGCAATGAAAGGGCCGATGCAGCGAGAATGACTAGTAGGGCCCCCTCCTCCAAAACCAGCCTGATCCATGAACAATACACACCAGTTTACACACACACATGCACGCACAGACTGAAGGGAGAGGAAAGAGGTGGTTCCTTCAGTTATCTTTGTTAGCACAGCCACCGTGTCCAAATCAATTCATACATTGATGCCCAGATACCACCAAATGTTTCAGTATCGAGGATTTTCATTGGTCCTCCCTAAACCTCGGTTGAGACTGAATTGTGTTGCTTGCAGATTACTTTGCCGGGTTTGTTTAATGACAAATAGATCGAGGTTACTTCTTCTGGGACTGCTCTGGAATTCAGCATATACTGCAAATACAGGGATTCAACATAGTGTCAAGATCTTGTTTTAAGATGATTCAACCTTATTTTTAATTATTCAAAGAAAATAATCTAATCAAACTCCATCTGCATTATATTATTAGACTCTTCAAATAACTGGTCTTAATTGTCTAGTAGTCATTCAGACTATGTTGCTGTACGTAGATTTTTATGGTAACTCCTAGAAATCTTAAGTCAACTTTCTTCCACGCCATGGTTATTTGCTTTTTTTTTTTTTATAGAAATCTAGAAAATTTCTAGATTACAAAATATTCTTGCTTGTCTTCTGAAATATTCAGTGATTATTTATATAGTTGTTACTCCCCAAAATACTATTTATGCATTTTACAAAGAAAAGCTCAATCCTTGAAATTTATTACCTAAAATCAGGTGATTCCATCTGAATTCTTTTTCTAAAACTGACTTAATTAGTTTGTTTATTTTAAGTGATAAGAATTATTATGATTTTGTGCTGTCAATGTGCCACATATTTTAATAAATGTGACATTTTAAAAATAAAATGCCAGGATTATAAAGCTGCTCTCTAAACTAAGACTGTTGGCATGAAAACAGATGCAGAATTAGATGCTGTTTATGCTATGAGTCACGTTAAAGCTCATTTTAAAATATATATTCACATGCAGTATGTGTTCTGTCTTTTAAGATACTGACTCAAAAAACAAAATATGGAAAAATCTTTCCAAATGTAGCTATGCAGGGCTTTCTATGAGTCTTTTATAGGAATCAGGTTTAAGATGAGACTTTCCTCTATATTTCAGCAGAATATTTTATTCCACAAAAATACGATAGATTGAGTGAACGGTGTGGGAAAGTGCAGCATTTAGACAGTGTAAAGAGACAGCAGAGAGAAGAAAGATAAAGATAGACGGATTATTTCCTCCTCTGCGAGCTTGCGGTGTTTATGAGTGATGACGGCCATCTTTCAGACCGAAGACAGCTGGTCAGAGGCTCACTGCTGGAGAGCTTTGCATGTTTGTGCATGTGTGTGTGTGCTTGCTACCTCCCAACAAAAGAGCCGAGGACTGGAAGGGGGTGTTAGACAAAGCCTGCCCCCCCGTTAACTCCCCCCCCGCTTTGGGGAGATGAATATTTTCCAAGTCCCTCCAGCTCAGAGCCCCCATACTAAAGCTCCTTTCCCCGGATCCAGCCTCTGTCCACACAGTCCCACTTCTGACTTTTTCTCCGCACATGTGAGACTCGGATCTGATGTTTTGGAGACGGTGTGAGCAGAACACGTCTGCACAGAATCCTATTTTTCAAAATGCAGATCTGATACCAGTCTGATCTGAACCACATGGCTATGATCTGAACCATATGGGGTTTAGACAGAAATATTTTTGATAAGAAGCTCCCGATTGCCATATTTGATATCAGATATCTTATCAGTCAATATCTTAGTAGCTTTGCATTATGTCCCCCAGAATTTTATGTTATCAGGGTGAGGATGTGTCTAAACCAGCATTTAGTTCACCACAGGCACTTAATCTCTCAAGTGAAACCCAACCTGACCCTTATGGTGACATTCTTATCAAAATGCGACATGCAAATTAATTCATATCAAGCAAATACCAGCCCTTTATTAATAATACAATGAATATATAATAAAAAAAACCCCATCATATTCCATTGTATCAAAAGTTTATGGGATAACAAAAATCCACTATTTCACAATGGTCCAAAGTCAGCATAATATATTCGCAGGCTGATTTATTGGTCTAATCCTAATTTGAAAGTGATTTGGTTTTTGATCCTCAGACTGGACTATGAACATATGACTGTGTATGTTGGATTATAATATGTTCAGTATGATGATTTGTCTGATATGTTGAAAGGCAGAATGTAGTTCGGGAGGCATTATGATTTCTTCGAAACCTATTTTGGCCAAGTAATATCATTGTATATGAACAATTCTTTGGTAAGAAGTTGGAAATGTTTGAGATACTAATTAATTAATATTAGAAGAGCTTGTTTTGGATACATTGACACAGGAACATATCAATAGCTAAACACAGCAACATAAGCATACAAAGTAGTGATATGCAAAAGTTAAATTCAGGACAAAGACAGGTCCAAAAACTCAAACATATTCCTGTGTTACTCAATGAAAAGGTGAGTCTAGGTGTGTTTATTAGGTGTGTGTATTGTGTGTAAAACAGTAACAGACATGACCTGAGTGAGGAATTGTGATCATGAACACCCTCACACACCCCCACCCCCGCAGGCTCGTGGACACCAGATCCCAGGATTTGAGCCTCCAATCCCCCTGCATGAGGAGCCTATTCTGGGCCTGTTGGGTCCTGAGGGTCCCTAGCAACAGATTGGACTGTTTACTCGTGTTGGATTCATATTTATTATTTACTGTAAACAAGCGTTTCATCTCCAATGCCCCGCCCCCGATTCCAATCCACTTTCTTAACCAACGGAGTCTTAAAAATGAGCTTTTACACATACAAACACACACACACTCACTCACTCTCAAATAGTTGTTGTGTACACACAAACACATACTTCCTTCCCAAATCATATACTGAAAGACAAGTTTTTGTGTCAGACATTGAGGAAATCTGTGTGCTTCCTGTGTGTGGTGCAAGTGCAGGAATTTGTGTGTGCATACGCGTGCCAGGAGGACTTTTGTTGGAGTGTGTTGCTTAGAAGAATGAAAATGAAGACGTGCATCACACCAACTAGTAAAGAAGCCTGTAGTTACTCAGCTGCACACCACCTCACACATATGCGCTCCCGCACACTTTAGATGCTTATTATGCTTATTTAGATACTTATTGTACTGTCATGAGATGAGATGTCGTTTTGAGATGCTGCATTTTTTTTTTTTTTGNCATTTTTTTTTTTTTTGGCACCAAACAGTAGCAGTGAAAAGTGTGTGCAGAGGCATCAGGGGTTTGATTACTGAATTCTGTAAAATTTCTGAAATCATTTATAAAACACTGTTTCATTTGTTTGTCAGCTCTGCGTGAAAGTAAACAATGCAGATATGTGAAAGCATAACCAGAATGTTTTCTTTAAAAAGAATAAATTACTTCAGGTCACCCTGAGACATTTCACCCAAACACCCCCAGGAGGAGACGCTTTCCACCGACGCGTATGAATTTGCTGAGCTGTGAGAGAGGGGACCGTGTGGGTGTGCGTTTGGTGACCTGTTTCAGATTGTGAGGTTAGCGTTGACACTGGCGGGTCAGACGGGGCCAGCAGAGCATTTGGGCCACGGCTGCTTATTATGCTGGTTTAGATCAGCACAAATGAGTATCACCTGCACCCCTGGGGACGTGGGACGACACGGTGAATGGAGCGTGGGGTATAATTAAACATAATTAGAATTTATAATCGTGACAGGGACGGATGAGTTTGGGCCTTTCTGAAACTGTGAACATGGTAACTGTGGTAAAAATATAACAGGAGTGTACTTGTAAGCGGAGTTCACACTGGACCAGAGTGACATTGGTAGTGTCTACTAGGATAAATTTGCCAAAATATTATCTTATCAAGTCATATTAGTCTGTTCTTGAGTCTTAAAAGTCTGCAGTGACACTATTTTAATAAGTTGCCAATACAAATCCTATTTTTGTGAAACTTTGTAGAATCAAGTGTAATTTTTCTTGATTGTAGTGCAGTGATCTGTCTTGTTCTGGTTTTGTTTCCACATCAAGACAATTCCAAAAAACAGGTTGATTTGTACCTCGAGAGACTTGCTGCAGGTTTCTTCACTTGTTTTAGAAAATAAGACAAAAATGACCTGATAACAACTGAGATTCATCAGGTGAAATGTACTGCATCACTAACTATTTTTAAAAACAAGTTTTAAGATGGCAAGTGTTCGGCAGTTATTTTAATGTAAAACAACATACCTCAAATTTCCCACCTGATCAGTTCGACACAGTTATGGTTTGTTGTAAATCCCAAACAGACCGCTGTGGTTTCTTTGGACTCGTGTTTCAGGTCAACATTAACCACTTTCTTGCTTTTATTTTGTTGCCACAGAATTTTCGGTATATTTAGCCTACCATATCTCTTTTTGATGATTGCAAATAAAGTTTGCAGCAAAGTGCTATGTAAAGTGCTGTACATACAGAATCATAAATACTTTTTAAGTACAGAGCAGGTTTTAGGGGTGTTTGTATCGAATGTTGAACAGGCACCACGCTCTCAAACATCACACACTTTGACTACAAAACCACAAAGAGCTTTAACCACAAAAAAAAAAAAAAAAAGNAAAAAAAAAAAAAAAAAAGTATTAGATTTAGTTTTTCTTCCTGCTGTATACTGAGTGTGGACGTCAGTTAAGGCTTTTAAGCAGACGTGATGGACCTGATAAAACTTCAGGAATGTTGCCAAAGCTTCCCGCCAACTTTTAGGATTGTAAACAGTCTGATTCAGCATCGCCAAGTGTGGAAGAGGAATCTCAGCTGCAGCACAGTTTTATATCTCAAAGCTTATTTATATTTATCATATCATAAGTCATAGCAGTTATTGAACATGCTTACAAAAACACTTCCAAAATTTAATTCAGTTGCTGTTACATAACTTAAATTCAGCACTGCAGCTCCGCATGAATGCATTCAGATCCAAAGAGAAATTAAGTCCTTTTTTTTTTATTTTTGAATTATTTTTCTTACTGCTGAAACTAGGCAAAATTGCAGTGAGATTTATTATCAGTTTTCCAAAAATTCCCAAGAACTTTCTTGAATCAAGTGTCATATTTCTTGATTTTTTTTTTTGTAGTATATACAGCATACAATGTGTCCAAANTCATATTTCTTGATTTTTTTTTTTTGTAGTATATACAGCATACAATGTGTCCAAAACATTTTCTGCATGAGATTTGGTGTCTTTACATCACTGTACACTTGTCAATTAACTTTTTTAATACTAGTTGTTTTTTAAACCAAGATATCATTTTTCTTGTTGTGAATATGTTCTAGGACAATACATAGGCTATAAATACATAAATATAATGAATATATAAATATTTGATAAATGCTTGCCATGGTAACACTTGGACACGAGTGATGAGCATGAGTCACCCATAACATCCCCTCATCGCCATGATTAGTCATGTTGCCAAGGTGTGTAGGCTTGTTTATGAGATGTCGGAAACGGTCTGTTTGTGGAGGAGGTGTTTGTGAGTGTGCATGTGTGTTCTGCACTGTAGACAAGCTTTGCATTTGTGCATCCACAGTATGTGTGTGTGTGTGTGTGTGTATGTTTCATATTTACCAAATCCCCTGTCTTATTAACATTGGGTTGGTTATAATTAGCCATCCTCTATCTAAAGCAGGTCAGACTAAGGCTCCACACTCAAAGTGGGTCACTGCAGCACAGAGGAGAGGAGAGGAGAGGAGAGGAGAGGAGGATAACTTAGAAAAGTCAGGTTAGAATTTACAGCACATACACTTGCTTGGAAACAAAGGGCATCGTTAGAATAGGGGAGAGCAAGAACTCAATCAGCACATGGAACTTACATCATTCTTGTTGCCATGCAACTAACCAATTAGCAATGACCAGCTCGCCTCAAGTACCCATGGAGATAATGATGCTGAAAATATAACAATGGACCAGAGAAAGTTATAGTAATCAGTGTTCTTAAGCTGCTCAAAAAGGAGGATGAGGAGTACATTGTGAAGTAGGATGAAGCTGAAGTTGACGTTCGAGCCACAGTGCAACTGAAGTTCAGTGTGAAGTGCTCAGGACTGTGCCCCAAAACATGACACATCCAAAACACAAAGGCAAGGTGTGCAGAAGAAACAAGGCTGCTGCTAACGCCACCAAAAACACCTGAAAAACACTGAACTGACTTACAACCTCACATAGAGTATAGGTCCATGAAAGAGACAAAAGAGGCATTTTTATGGTTATGATTTTTATGAAACTAAATCCAGTGTAGAAACTAAGGAGTAGATGAAGAAAATAATGTTAGAGGACCGTACTGGTGGTTTTACATATTTGAGCCAAATAAATCCTACATGCATACACGTTATGTTAACAACAACCATTTTCCAAAACATAAAACCATATTTTAGTCTTTATTATTTTGTCATATCTCCTACTCCTTCAAAATCAAGGTGATACAGCCACTTTAAAATTCAATGTTTCACCTGCTAACACCTACATATGGTTGTAGAAGGTGCGGTCAGTAAATCCGTCTTCTCCTGGGACAATATTCCATGACAGAAACATATATTTCCTTCCATGTAGCTCTGTGTTGGATTGGTTAAACTAAGTAACTCCGACAAAAAACGTAAAAATTTAAACAATTCTAAAATTTGCCACTCCAGTATTTTGCTTTGGAAAATGGGTTGGCAGGAATGTAACATATATGCGGTACATATTTATTGGCCTCAAACATGCAAAATCACCGGTATGCTCCTTTAAGGAGCTTGCAACGAAAGAAAGTTATCTTGTTTGGCTAGTTAGTGTAGCTGACCAAGCTAGAACTAGCTGACTAGTTAAGGCAGCTATTAACCAGTTTGATGACTTTCCAATATCATTACTGGTCATTATCACTTTATTTAGTATTTTGGCAGCATTCCATCTTTGCATTTCTGACATTTTCTTCAAGTTTGCCATTTGGCATATTTATGCTCTTTAGAGTCTGAGTCTAAAATGCTCTTTTGCTCCATCCACTGAGGCTTAAATTAGGTTTCAATTATATGGAGGAGTCACAAGTTACTTCTGTATCGTTCAGTGTTACTGTAAGTGTTAAAGTGATTTAATAGGCTGTTATAACTGTTATTAATAGGGATTTAATTGGAGTGACTCTAAGTATAAACACTCATATTTCTCAGCTGGTCATTTAGTGTTTCAATAAAAGCGGGAGGCTTCAATGTTTTGTACAGTATATTTTACACTGTCTTCAGTTTGAGCCTGGGGGAGTAGACGAGAGCAGAGGTGTTACAAGGTGCCTCGCCCTTGTGAGAAAGTGTGCCCCTGTAAAATAATCCTATTTTAATCTTCCTCCAGAGGTTACATGTCCTGGATTATCAAATATGAAGAATGCTGTTAGGAGGGAACCGCGAGGCACTTGGGACTAGAGGCAGTCTGAGGAGCCACAACACTGTAAAATGCTGTTAGAAACAATATACAGAAGAGTTCGACCTCGAAAATTACATGAACAAAATTATATGAAATGACTTTATATAAAAGAATGACATTGTTTTTCAAAATGATAAATGACATTAAAGCCAAAGAGTTTTATGGATTTCTCTTAAGATTAATAGTTGTAATATTATTAAATTATGATTTTCATTGGTTTGTATGTTAACATGAAAGACATACAGTTTCACTGTTAGGAAGTGATTGGTGTCACAAAAGCAAACCAGACGGAATATATTTCTTCATCTTATCAAGTCATTTTTGTGTATAACTAAATTCTACAAGTCTTATTTTGTGAAGCCAAGTAAAAAAAAAAAAAAAAAAAAAAAAAAAAANCAAAAAAAAAAGAAGAAGAAAAAAAAGAAATATAAGGAGATGTTTTGCAGTGTGTCAGCTTAACAGGTGGTGATTTATAAAAAGGACATGCAGTGTTTCAGAGGTGCACATATAAGAAATCTCAAGTCATCTGTTAAAATGAAACATTTGGGTGAAACGACCCTCTAAAGAGGAACTAATAAAGGATGGAGTGTGCATGTGTTGATATCATCGCTATGGAGACAAAGATATGTCTGTTTCCCAACAGGAGGGGTTTGATCTTAACAGCCTATTCTCAAACATGCACACACACGCACGCACACACTTACACACGCACCACACAAACACACACGGTCTCTGAGAAAATACAAATAAATAAATAAATAATAAATATATGTGTTACTGATCATGTACTGACGGGCCCTCAGGTCAGTTGCTCTTCCTGAAACAGAAAGAGGGAGGAAGAGAACTATGGTGTCCTGTGAGGCTCAGTTACCCCCCACACTGCAAAAACAGAAACTCATAAAAGTTTTAGCATCAGATAGTGTGTTGCTGTGGTTGAATAACTTTTGCTTCAGATGGCAGTTTTTTTTTTTTTTTTTTTTGTTTTTTTTTTTACTTGTAACAAGGGGGAAAAAAAAATCACTTTATTCCAGAGTATTGTGTTTATTTGTTGGAGATGTATTGCAGTGTAGGTTTTAGAACTCAGGCTTTGGTCTCATATGCATTCATGACGGTGAATTTTGTCACAAATTCAGTTAATTTAAATGGAATCATGGCTATAAGTGAATTTATTTGTAGAGGCTAAGTAAAATCTGTGTGAAGATCTGGGATCAGGTTTAAAGGACCATGCTGCCATTTTGCATGTTTGAGCCAATCACAGTGTTTCCCACACATTGGCGAAACTTGGGCGGCCTGCCCAGGTTCATAATACTGCAGACATCCCATAATCCATTATCTCTGACAGGAAGTGCTGTGCCAGAAAACAGAAAGCGTTAAAGTTAATCAAACTTAAAGGACCATACTGGCCATTTTGCATGTTTGAGCCTAATATATTCAATTTTCATACCCATAACGTTTCTGACAATCATTTCCCAAAGCATATTACTGGAACGGTGAATTAAATTTTTTTTCCCACCTTCCAGACCGCCATTGGTTTCATTTCATTCTGATAAGCTATTAAAGTCAACTTGTTGATACTTGAAATGTTCTTGGGATAGGTAATCCATCATCGCTAACAACACATGTATTCAGGTTTTTTTTTTCCAAAGTTACATAATTTTTGTGTTTAAACGCAATAAAAAGCGTGGAGTGAATGTATGTCTTCACTAGGGAAATATAGTCCCAAAAGAAGATCTGTGTATCAAAAAATTTAAACGACCGTAACTTCATAAGGCTGCATAAACATTAGTAGGCCCAATTCCACAGGTAAAAATACTAACCATTACCATTACATTACCCATGGAAAATAGTTTAAATCGTACCTTAGAATGACATATTTCCTGACAAATCATCTTATCCAGCATTTTGCGGCAGCCATATGTGGCGGCCAGTAAGCGCTATTGTGATTGGTCAAAGACAATAGAACAGGCCAATCAGAGACGACCTTATAACAGTACTGTTTCATATTCCGGTACAGTAACATTATTTGGTAGTCTCGTTCAACGTCATGTTTTGTGCTTTATCAGCAAGAAGATTGAGATAAGATACAACATGCAATGAAAATTTACACGGACTCCGAAGATGACGCCCTGTGGCTGGAAAATGAAAAGACATATCAAGAAGAAGAAGAGAAGGAAGAGGAGTCAAACATATTGTCAACTGGGATGACAATCTTGTCAATGATGAGGGCACACATTAGACAAAACAGGACTGGAATGAACTGTTTGGTGATTCAGACAAGGAAGAGGAGTCAGGAAATGCCAGCAAATGTTACCGTAGTTATGGTAATCAGCTGTTGATTACCGTTATCAGTCGTTTACGGTAGTTAGCTAAGGTAATCAGCTGCTGTCATGTGTACCGCTACCAGTAAGTGGATTATTTTCAGAAAATGAGAGGAATGCTATGAAAATACCTAGAAAAACAGTAATTTGTGTGATGTGTTGGGGGGGATTTACCGGTAATCAATAGAGGAATGGGAGTTTTGCTTGAAGACTTGTCTGCTGCCTTGTCTGCTAGTTAGTAACAAATGATCACAATGGAACAATTTGCTAAATAAATAAATGGATGGAACAAATTCAGGGGATCTGCTTATAGGGTTTTTTTTTTTTTTTTTAATCTAAATTTGCAGGTCAAAATGGGAGGTTGGCTTATATTCGAGATCGGCTTATAGTTGAGTATATACGGTAGTTACGCAGCCTTATGAAGTCACAGTCATTTAAATTTTTCGATAAACACAGGTCTTCTTTTGGGACTATATTCCCCAGTGGAGACATACATTCATGCTTAAACGCTAAAATTACGTAACTTCCAAAAAAAACCCTGAATACATGTGTTGTTCACAATGATGAATTACCTATCCCAAGGATGTTTCAAGTATCAACAAGTTGATTTTAATAGTGTACCAGAATGAACTGAAACCAATGGCGGTCTGGAAGGTAGGAAAAAAATTTTAATTCACCGTTCCAGCAATATGCTTTGGGAAATGATTGTCAGTAACGTTACGTGTATGAAAATTTAATATATTAGGCTCAAACATGCAAAATGGCCTGTATGGTCCTTTAAGTTTGATTAACTTTAATGCTCTCTGTTTTCTGGCACAGCACTTCCTATCAGAGGTAGTGGATTACGGGAGGTCTGCAACAGTACAAACTCACTATCTGAGAGTTTTATTGTCCACTTCCACTCCTCCCTTGCAGGTTTGGTATGACCCTTAATTTGGCAAATCCTTCACAGGAATGTGTAAATGGAGGGTCAGTGGATGGGCCAGACTGGGATTTAGCCAAAGTCTCAATGAATAAATTAGCTGCTGACAGTGAATGAATCCATCAACCAAAATGATTAAAATGTGCTTTGAACTTTTGCTTTTGTCCTTCAGAGTCTGTGAGTCATATTTAACAGAAACTGCAGGCCAAATGTGCAGGTTGTTTTCACCATTCTGAGGGCTGTCTGCATAATTACAAAAATGACAACCATTAACAAGAAAATGTCAAACCTTATTAAGTCAGTCAACACACCTGTAACTGAGGCTGTTCTCAATTCACATGTAAAAACTAAAGTTTTTGTTACAGCAGAAGGAGAAATCTGGATGCTTTTTTGTCAAAGCTACACATGACAGTTTACACATCCTCAACTAATACTTACTAGTAAACTGCACAGAGAGTGCTAATAAACACTAACCAGTACAAGATAAAAAGGATAACAGATGTTTATGTAACCAAATTTGATTTGTGCAAACCAGGGTGAATCTGTGGCATCTATCTATCGCATCTAAGGAACTGATGCTCCTCTCTGTATACTTCCCACTCCTTCAGGCTGATAAAACTGCATTTTTAAAATGTGGCTTTACTGCAACCCAAGCACTGCACTTAAGTATAGTTTTGAGGCACTACTACTTAACTTTCTCTTCTACTTAAGATTCAATATGCAAAACTAATGTTATGCTCATACAATATGACTGTTGGGTATAAATTGTGTATTCCCAAAATGTCAGGATCTCTTCTTCAAGATCTTCAGGATCTCTGAAAACAGCTTTGTGTCGATGTGAAGACTCAGTATATTTCTGGCTTTATCTAAAGTTGTTGAGATAATTTTCTTAACTTGTAGAGAAGCAGATACTCTTTTAATTGACCCGAAAGAAGTAAATGCAGGACTTTTACTTGCATTTTTCCATCGTGATATTATTACTGTTACTTAAGCAGAGAGTCTGAATGTCTTTTCCATCACTGCTGCAGCTTTAACTTGTTGAGATACTTAAATACATCTTCCTCTGATTAGGATATTATCTGAAGCAATGCCACATGCAACCAGACAGCACAGATATTTACACAATATAGTTTACACAATGTTCTATATCGGAAGGTGCTACACAAAGTCAACAGACTTCATCTGGTTCTGTGCTTATTTTCCAAGTTTGTGAGTGGCTACCTACATATGCTTTTAAGTGTGTATGCATGTGTATGTGTGTTTCACTGGAGAGTATTGATGTTTCACATCCTTGAGCATTGCTTGAATCTGATTAGCTTTAATAACAAAACGTTGAGCAGCATATTCCTGAAGTCTTTCCCCTCGTGCCAAGGCCGTGACGAGGACCAGACGCTGAAATTAGATCAGACCAATCTGGAGAGAGTGTTTAGTTATAGGCTAGTGCAAATGGATAGCAGAGAAAAAAGGAGTGATAATGCCGACGGAGAGTCATCAGATTATGGAAATAATTAGTTGTCATGGATATCAGTCATCATTTGATATGATTGGGTGGGCTTATGCAGTCCAGGAAGCCTTGCATGGTTGGATGAGAGCGAGAGAGAGCAGAGGGTCTACTAGTCATGAACTGAACTGAACTGAAGCTTGATGGCTAATCTCTGAAAAGATGGAAAAACTTAATTAAAATTGTGGAAAAATGTCCAAAATGTAACAAAATGAGGCAACAAACACAGGCATGAGGGCAAAGTTACAGAGTGAAACCGAGCAATAATGCATACTGTAGCTGTTTAATGTTTGTTCTTTGATGTAAAAGTCATCTAAACTGTAGTACCTCCTCCTGACTTCCTGTTTCCTGTTTCCTGCTGCAGAGGAAGGCGAGTACTTCCTGAAGGTTCTGATTCCCAGCTATGCGGCGGGCTCTATCATCGGGAAGGGAGGTCAGACCATCGTCCAGCTGCAGAAAGAGACTGGAGCCACCATCAAACTGTCCAAATCCAAAGACTTCTACCCTGGTAAGACATCAGCGCTGCTGCTGGGTGGAAACTCCACCCTCTCATACACACTGTTACACATCAAGCCACAAAGATGTCCAATGCATCCCAGATGGATGGAGTCATTTACCTATGTTTTTTTTTTTTTTTTTTNCACACACACACACACACACACACAAAAACAAACCGCTATTTTTACATTTCGTGTATGTGGTGCAGATTGTTGGGCTGGAATCAAGACAAAAATTACTTTTAATTCTCAAACCCCCCCAATAAAATGGTAATTTATACTAAAATGGGCTGAAATAATTGCACTGCTTATTAAATTTGTTTTAAGAAAACACAGTTTTTTAGTACTCAATTGAAACAAAGGTTCAATGCCAAGCTGTGTTTGCTCCACACTTTGCAAATCTCTTCATCCATTAATAACTCCTTGTTGGCTATTATTGGGTTTTTGAATCTTTTATATTCTTAAAACATGCAACATACATATAAATAATAAATAAAATCCAGGCACAATTTCTAACACAAACAGCTTTTTTTTTCTTTCTTTTTTTAATGACTTGTTTTGGGTCTCAGTAACAGCCAAAAATGACTCTTTTGAAGTATTGGAAGGAGAAACAAACATATATTTTAAAAGTGTAAAAGTGTTTTCAGGGTGGAGCATTTCTTTCCTTTTCCTAAGTATGAATTCTTAGAGATGGATAATGATGCACTGGTGATTTGGGAAATGAATAGATGGAAAGGCATCTAAGGTCGCTACCAGGCAAAGTTTGGTCAGTCTTTTTAGTGTATACTTCATTTTTCTATCCTTCAAGCTGCTTTGATGGGTCTCCTGCATTCATTTTTTTTAGGATTATTCTCGTGTGTCTGGCTGGAATAACGGATAGACAGGAAACTGACTCATTTGTTGCGACTAATGGATGGAAAAGTTAGTTTGGATTAAGAGATTGAAGTGATAAATGGATGAAACAGTAGCAAAGTCAACGTAACCCTTTAGGCAGAATCTCATTATCCTAGTCTTAATTTGTCACTTTTTCATAATGTTGAAACACACACACACACACACACATCTGTGCAGATCCGTGCATGCTCAGAGACGTGCACGTGAATCCCTCAGAGCACAACCAGCTAACTTGGTGCTCATTGTAAATGCATAGACTATCTGACTCTGACAGTTAGTGCCTCATTTCAGCACCGTGAAATAGATTTATGGACTTATAGTGACTAAAACGACCCCATGTCAATGTGTGTGTGTGTGTATTATGACCACGGATTAACATTGTCTGAAGTCATGACCCCACAGGGACAGACACAAGGGTGCTCAGGTTGCAACCACCAAACACACACACACACACACACACACACACACACACACACACACACACACACACACACACACANCACACACACACCTTCAGAGAACGAGGGTAACAGGATCAGAGGTGAAACTGTATTTGTCTGAACTCTTAATTCTACTCTGGTGTGACGTGACTGGGGTGATGAGGACAGGAAAATGTGCGTGTTTGTGCATGTGTCTGTGTGTGTACGTGTGTCTGTGTGTGTGGTGGTCTTACTGTAAACCCTGTCTGCACTTGATATTTTGGCCAGTACTGGCTTCTCTCCAAAATCTCATATCGATTTGCTGCAAAAAGAATCTGCGGTACATAAATGACAATAAGCTGCATTTTTAAAAATGTATATTTGACCCTTATTCTTAAATTACGTTAAATATATCTTTGTTGCTCATAAATGTAAATGTTACTTTACGCCTCTGTCCATGACTCTAATCTTCATATGTTTGTTATATGTATAAGTAATAATCACATTCTGGAACAAGTAGTTATATAAAATAATGTGAAAAAGGAAACTTTGTCACGTTTCCTTGCTAAACGAGGCTTGGAGATTCTGCATCTTTGTTTCTGTGGTTGTGAAGTCAAGCGGCTGCAGGCCATCAAACATCCCACCAGCAGTTCAACTCCCAGCAATGTCCCCGTGTTGTCGCAGCGCCTGTGGAGTCTCTGATGTCATGGCTGCCTGCGAGCCGCTCGCAGTGTGATGCTTCTGCAGCTCTGCTACAGACACGCGGTGTGCGACTCTTAAATATGTCGCAGCCTGAGGTTCACGTCAGGAAACGTGTTTCATAAGAAGATCAGACTGCTGCACCCTAAAATTCAGATTCAACCCGTCCTCAATAAACAACAGAGATGGGAAATAATGAAGTACATTTATTCAAGCGCAGTACATCTGCTCAAGAGTATTTCTGCTGTACTTCCTTTATATTTGTTTGTTAGTTTATTTCTTTCTTATAGTGTGGTATTGATTCTAATTACTGTAAGCAATGGATTGGAGGAATTCTTTCACCATAATCAAAACCCACAAATGTACATCTTCAGCCTCGATATAAAAATGTGCAGATTAAAATATCAGTTTTGGCTCACTTTTAAAACTGTGGAATTATTTTTACATTCAAACACATTTTCTGATTATTTTTTCCAGCGCTACAAAAATGTGCAAAAAAAAAAAATTCAATAATAATGAAATTAACAACTAAGAAAATACNAAAAAAAAAAAAAAAAAAAAAAAAAAAAAAAAAATTCAATAATAATGAAATTAACAACTAAGAAAATACAGGGGTGGGGGAATCTGATTCTAGTGCTTCATGTTTACTGTGCTTGAGTTAAATTAAAGTGATGCGGTCTGCAGGCTGATAGAAACAAATTAGATTTGTGCACTTTGGAATTTTTAGTAATCAATAATATGAATAATTTTCCTGCTGAAGCTTCATTTCACATGATGCTGCATTCAGACCAGCTGCCTTCATTTTCCCCTTCTCACTCCACTTCACTACGGTTTCCAAGCATTTACTGCATTTCATTCAGCTCTCATTCTTGTGTGTGTGTGTGTGTGTGTGTGTGTGTGTGTGTGTGTGTGNTGTGTGTTGTTCAGCGCCGGGGTCTGCAAACAAGCCGCTGTTGTTTGACACCAGGACATGAGACTCCCAAAAAGTCTGCCAACTAGAACAGATGCAAGGTGCAAAAAGCCTCCAAGATGCACATGCATAATGCTCATGCATGCACATGCACACACACAGCAAAAGCACTCAACATGATAGATGCTGCAGCACAGATGCAAATGTAGACACACTTACATGAGCATGTAAATCTAGAGTAAGGAAGGAGTAAGGAGTAATCAGAGTAAGGAAGAAGCCCATATAAATACACACACACACACACACACACACACACACACACACACAGAGTTTCCATTCTCACAGGATTTGTTAGCTGAGAAGAACTGAATGAAAGGAAAAAAGAGGGGTGAAGAGAGGGAGGAAGGGAGACGAGTGAAAGGAAAAGAAAGAGAGGGTTGTATGGGCCTATTCTGGAGGGGAGGTCTGAAGGAGCTGTGTGTGTGTGTGTGTGTGTGTGTGTGTGTGTGTGTGTGTGTGTGTGG
>VXCM01004238.1:123912-136122 GCA_014773175.1 Lucifuga dentata
TGTGTGTGTGTGTGTGTGTGTGTGTGTGTGTGTGTGTGTGTGTGTGTGTGAAGGAATAACAGGAGCAGTCTAATGAACACAGTAGAGAGTACTGCTGTGTCTTGGCCAAAGCTCCTCATTCCTGTCCTCTTTCTCCAAGGGAAGACATCAGTCACCCTCCTATTCCTCCCCACTATCAATCCACCAGTGCGCGCGTGCGCACGCACGCACGCACGCACGCACACACACACACACGCACACACATCCCAGCTGTCATGGAAAACCTGGAAAGGGTCATTAAATTACTGAGCAACATGGATTTCATGAAATCATCGGTGCAGTTTTCCGTTTTGACCACTTTTCACACTTTCATTAAAACAAAAATTGAATTTGTTCTTGGTTTTCCTGCATTCTGGGGTTTAATAATGGCTGTACAGAGCAATGACACTTTACAGCAATATGTAAAGTTAAACTGACCAAACAAAGGTGTGGTGCAGTAACAGGAAAATTAATGTTTAAACTCTCAGATAATTCCAAAATGACATCATTACTCAAAAGTAATACCTGGCCCATATCCCTAAATTATTCCAAAGCGGATCCTGAAGCTTGGAGTTATTCAACTATGAACTTAAGCTAAAAACAAAATCTCCTAAATTGGATTTATATATAATGTTGTTAAAATTGTTAAAATTAAATCCATAAATATCCAGTTTAGGAAAGCAAATGGCTGCAGAGGAAAAACTAACATGACAGGACAGGATGTAGCTCCAAAAAACAAAAGAGGAACAGAGTTGAAGTACAGAGTAGAAAATCTAATTGGTAATAAAATAAACACATCTAAGCATTTCCAGAAACGTGTGGGAACTACAAGAAAGAATATGCACTGCTTACATTTATAGTTGAATATTTTCATGAGAGCAAAAATCGTACAATGTTTAGAGACACTAGGTTTTCGGGAAAATTTCTACGAATGTTTGTAGGTACGTTTAATATGAAATTTTTGTGAATATGCTGATAAAGAATGGAACCTGAGTGGCCTTAAAGGACCATACCATCCAGTTTGCATGTTTGAGCCTAATATATTCAATTTTAATACATGTTACGTTACTGACAAGCATTTCCCAAAGCATACTACTGGAATGCTGAACTAAAAATGTTTTTCCTACCTTCCAGACCTCCACTGGTTTCAGTTCATTCAGGTATGCTATTAAAATCAACTTGTTGATACTTGAAATGTTCTTTTGATAGGTAATCCATCGTCACAAACAACATGATTCACATTTACAATTCATGTTTTTTTTTTTTCTCGTTTTTTACGTAAATTTAGCGTTTAAGTGCAATAAAAAGTGTGGAGCGATCTGAAAATGCTTCCTAGTGGTGCATTCAAGTGCTGTAGTGAAGAACTGACAACAGGAAGCATTTTCAGATCACTCCATGCTTTTTATTGCACTGAAATGCTAAAATTACCTAAGTTTGAAAAAAAAAAAAAACCTGAATACACGGCTTGTTCACGATGATGGATTACCTATCCCAAGAATGTCAAGTATCAACAAGTTGATTTTAATAGCGTACCAGAATGAACTGAAACCAATGGCGGTCTGGAAGGTAGGAAGATAAATTTTTAGTTCACCATTCCAATAGTTTGCTTTGGGAAATGATCGTCAGTAACGTTACGTGTAAAAATTGAATATATTAGGCTCAAACATGCAAAATGGCTGGTATGGTCCTTTAAATTTTCACCAAAATGCATAACTAATACTAAGTATGTACATATAAATGTCATATAAATGTCACAAATGTCACTGAACTGAAGTGATGCTGTAAGTGAGGTGAAGGTCATGGAAGAGTTCCTGAGTGTATTCTGCAGAAAATCTGCCTTTCAACACAGGAATGACCTGGTGTGACCTCGTTCTCTTCCTCAGCCTCCATTCAACAGGAACACACGACCCTGTGCTCAGCCTCCATTCAGCCCCTCCTCCGCCTCCCCCTCCTCGCTGTCCTGTTTATTCATGCATCCTTCAATCTCCTTCCACCTCATCTGTCTCACCTATCAGTCATTTCTCTCTCACTACTGCATTAGTCCTTCATCCCTCCTTTCCTTGGTCCCTTTTCTCCTGTCCTCCTTTTCTCCCTCCCTCCCTCCCTCCCATCTTCCATCTATCCCATCTATCTGGAGAATAGTGCAGTAGCAGCACTTAAGATGACGACCAATTAGCTGGAGAAGCAGAATGAGGGGACTAGATAGGCCACCATTTATTCTCTCTCTCTCTCTCTCTCTCTCCCTCTCTCTCTCTCTCTCTCACACACACACACACCATGCAACCCACCATTCACTATTATGGCACAACAGATTTATTACATACCCATACAGTACAAGGCACTGCTGCTTCCATATATAGCCCCTCTCTCTCTCTCTCTCTCTCTCTCCCCCCCACCCCACCCTTTTTCTGGAAGGACNAAAAAAAAAAAAAAAAAAAAAAAACCATTTTGGCTGAGCGTGTGTGTATGTGTGTGAGAGACATAAAGAAAGAGAAAATCCTACCATAAAACAGCAGCAATACATGTTAAACGCTGTGAACAAAATTATAAAACATTATAATACAGTAGATTTCTACAGTAGCTGCATCTGTTGGTTCATCAGTTTGTGCCGGAGAACAAACACAGTCACGGCCGGCCCATATAAAATATTCATTCATGGCACCTGTTTATAATTAGAATCGACCCACTACCCTCCTCTTCCTCTCTTCTTCGTCTCCTGTCCTGTCAGATATTGACCTCTGGTAGCGGTCAGAGGCAAAGCCATAAAGACAAACTAAAAGCTGGAAATAAATTAATATTGACGGCATTAAAGTTTCCTGCCTCTGTCCTGCTGCAGTTATGCTGTTACAGTTAGCTTCAGTGCCCTCAGATCATTATGTTACTCTCTCTGTTAGCGCACAGAAGCAGAGATGCTAATGTACAGCAGCAGGTTATCAGAAGAGCAACAAACTGATGCTAACAAGGAGCAGAAACCTTTGAAAAATCTGCCCCATGTGAAGTCAAAAAGGTCAAAAAGGAAAAAATAACTGACATACTCTCAGGTAAAAACATTTTAAAAAAGCTGTTACGATACTGACTAGAAGATGCATGTAAAGATGCATCATGATGCATCGATTATTAAGGTAGCGATTCAACTGCATCAATCCGACATGTTAATAATTGATTATAATCGATTATTTTATGCAAAATTAAACATTAAAAATAATTCTTCTTGAAGCGCATTCTTCTTTAAAACATACGGGTATTTCTGCGCTGCTCCCGCACGATGCGCTACAGTTCCTTCAATATAAACAAAGTGATGAGCAGATGAATTGCAGATGAATTCTATACATCAGCTGCAGACATTTTTTAAAGACATGAACAGAGAAAATGCTGGAAAATACCAAAATCTCTGCTGCTGGATGGAGACTGGTGGAAAATGCGTGAGGTAGATATTACTATTGTATTTTACCTCATACTGAAGTTTAGCTAAACACGCCGAAGTTTACCTAAACGCACTGAAGTTTAGCTAAACAGAGTGCATTCAGTCAGAGACATTCTGCACGTTTACATGCGCGCTGTACTCCGATTATTTGTCTGTATTGCTATTCAGGCAATAATGTGAATAATATCTTTAAATCATAGAATAGGATTCTGTGGTTCACAGAATGCACATTATAGTAATCGAATGAGGGAGAGTCTACCAGGTGACACAAAGCATGTTCAGTAAAGTAAAAAAAAAAAAAAAAAAAANAAAAAAAAAAAAAAAAAAAACAAATCATAATAATCAAATCAAAATAATCAAATTCAATCATGGTGAAAATTAAAGACTTCCCAATCCATCCATTCATTTCCTAAATAACCGGAATCCTCAATTAGATGACGATTTACACCCCTACTGTTAAATATTCATGTTTTCTTTCTGTACAGTTCAATAGTTGGCATTTTTGACTATTCACACTGGCTGGTTTGTTCTCCCTGTTTAATAATAATAATAAAAGTTCATGTTCTGATATTCTACTTTGAGTATTAAATATTGTTTGTATTCCATGAATAGTGTGTAATTAAATTCCCATGGTTGTATTTCTAAAATTTTTTCACTGAAGTTAAAAGAGTTTTGCATTTAGATGATAATCGATTCGAATAAAATTAAATTGTGGTAGAAAGGAAAGACTTCTGATGTGTCAAATCATTCCTTAAATAATCCAACTGAATCAAATCGCCATGGAGACAATGATTTGCATAGCTACTAGAAGTAGACAAAATGTGACCATCAGGGTTTTCACATCAAGTGAAAAAAGGAAGGAAAGGAAATAAAGGAGAAAAGGAAGGAGGCCAAACTGCTTTCTGGATTGACTCATTTGGATGCAGTTCTTCTTAATGAAGAAGGAAAATAACAACAGTCAGAGCAGAAAAGTTTGTCATGCTAAAGCGGCTGCAGCTTGTCTGTTTATACGACCATGCTGCCAAAATGCTTGATCTCATATGCTGACAGGTTACCAAAGGTCTGTCTGTAAAGCTTCCAGCCATGTGACTTTAGTTTACAAACCAAGCTTCACTTTTAATTTGTGAATCCAAATGAGAAAAAAAAATACTAAAATGCAACCTAACAAAATAAATAGATGTGATTTAACCATTAGCAGAGCCTGAGACATCAGATGTTATTCCATTTCTTGTTATGCATTTGTTGCGCGTGTCTATTTGTGCTGGTTTGTGTCCATTACTGTGCCAGAGGATCGCAGAGCAAAAATCCCCGTTACATCACCCTGACCGCACGCTTTCCTCCAGCGGTGACTTCACCACCACATAAAACCCCACTTCAATGAGCTCAATTAAAAGTCAATACAAATCTTAACGACCTGAAGTATATGGACCACATGTTAATGGACGTTTGTCTCTCTGCTGGTTTAATTTGACTTTAGATCTCCAGAACCGCAAACCAGATTCCAGGGAGGACAGTGGGATTATTTCCTCATTAGCACCACAGAAAGGCAGAAAGTTTTTTTGTTTTTTTTTTAATCTTTACACTTTACTCACTAAGTCATTTTGTTGAATGTTATTTGTGTCAAATAACGCACAAAACTAAACACAGCCATCAGAAAGTGATGATGACCACATTGGTCCCTCTTTTGCAGAGAAAATAAAGTGTATGTATGTGGAAGATCATTTTAGCCAGAAAATAAAAATAAATGGACTCAATGAAGTCACAATAAGTGTAACAACTAAAAATGTATGGTGTCTTCATAGGTCAAAATAAGGTCTCATAATTAAATTTTTTCTGTCATAAATTTGACTTTCTCCATAAAAATTTTAACTTTGTAAGTGAAAAATGTTGACACATTAACATAATTTTGAAAATATAAGAATCTTTAGTAAATCTACAGTAACTATAGACAGTTGATCATCCTGATTCGCTGTCAGAGGCTCTACAGATCGCTCACTCTCCCTTTGCTATTTTTTGTCTCTCATCTATTTCTCCATTTCTCTCTGTCTGTCTTGTACTGTGAGCCTCCATTTTAGAGCGTTGTTTTAATCCCACGCCATGATTGCAGTTTTCAGTATTTAATACCCTTATCCATGCACACACACACACAACTGCGCACATCTGTCACAAATAGCCACAAACACTGACATTTCCCTGACTGACAGACACACACATACACACACTGCCTGTAGCCTGACTGATTTCATTGCTCTAAGCCTCTTGTGCAGCTCTAAGCTCAGACTGAGAGATGAAAAACTACAAATTACATATCACACAAAGAAACACACACACACACGCAGCTGTAATGAATTTCCTGTTTGTTAGTGATTTCCACTCTTCATTAAGTGACTTATTCATTATAAATGTTTGCTGTTTATCAGTTAGAATGAGATGATTTCCTTTAAATTAGATTTCAACTTTGGGTCTGTCTGAATCTGACAAATTATTGTGGCAAACTGACGCTGTTTGCGTGTGTGTCTATTGTGTTTGTTCTCCATGGTCACTGCTGATCTGAGTTCAGCAGATGGTTAAAGCCCTCTGTGTCTGCGTGATTATTTTATGATCAATATTTTAGTTTGAAGTCATTTTATGGAAATTGGGAGGTGAAGAAGGCTCAATCACCTCACTGCTGAGTCTGAACAAGGAATATGCTGGTCGAGGTCAACCCTGATGTCTAAAGAATTAGAGAAACAGTAACAGCACGACCTCTTGACATCAGTGTTTCATAGTTGTGTGTGTGTGTGTTTGTGTGTGTGACGTCAGGCAGACAGGCTGAGTAATGCCGCGGTGCCGGTCAGTGCCACACAGGCGGCTGGACACACAGACTGTCGAATTCCCACCATCACTGGCTCTATAACGCCTGGTGGCCTTATTAAGAGTCTGAAATATCTTTGAGGTTTGTGCAGCAGCTGTTTTTCAAAAAGTTGGACTGATGAGCCATGATAAGATATGCAATGTTAGCAAAGGATGACAGCTGCTCTTACACTACAGAGAGCTACCATTTGGTCAGGAAACTGGAACTAAAAGGGCTGTAATGCAGAGTTTAGAAAATGTAGAAATAGTAGAAAATAATCACTTTTTCTGACTAACTCAGACTGCTTTGGAGAGTTTTGGTTGCGCAGAATGAGAACCGGTTCAGGCTCCATGTTAGAAGAATCCCACAGTGAGACAGTAGCAGCTCTGGATTCTCTATGAATGACAATCTTCAGATGATAAAATGGTTTTCACAAAACAGACATACAGCATTGAAGTAGAGCCACGTTTGACTTAAGAGTAAATTAAAAGCCATTTGATGGAATGTTGTAGTTTCCATCAACATGAGTGCATTTTGTTGTCCGGTGGCTCCAGAAGGAACTGAATCTTTGACCCTGAATCTTCTCTACCAAAATTGATGACTATGCTGGGACTGGAACTGCTAACCTTTGCCACAAATGGAAAGTCAAAGTCCTGTCCATTTTACAAGTTAGCTTCTGCTCCGCTAGCTTCGACCCGACAATGTATTTTCCCATAGAAAGTTTCTTTCATGGCTCTTTCTGAAAAGCTGAAACATGACACTGGGGTTTTCTGTCCATGTTCTGAGATAAATGAGCATTTATTACTGGCCTGGATTGTAAAATTAATCAAGACAAAACAGAAGGACTTGTTATCATTTAATAACTCCAACTCCCATGAGTCTGCCATAGGCAAGCTATTAAAACCTTATGGGACGTGTAGTTGTTTAATACTAACAAACCTGTATGTCCAGTGCAGTAGATGAAACTCATTTATCTTGGAATACGGTTAAAAAAAAACATTAGCATATATAAAAATCTTCTGTGGGAAAAATAAAACACGCGACAAAAGCAAGTGGAACAGAAACTAACGCAGCAGCTAAGGTGATTCAATGCAATCCAGCATTGGTGTTGCTTTTATTATGATGTCCACTCTCTTCTTTCTCTCTACATGGAAGTATAAACTTGTTATACATCACTATATCACAGCAGCATAAACAGACTAATAAAGGATTCATAGCTACTGTACATTGTGTTCCCCAGAGGTGTAATGTAATCAAAACTACAAAATGATTTGGGAAACTGAATTTGCAGGTGAAGTTTAAAGAGTTATGCTTAAGTTTTCACTTTAATATGTTTATTTATTTATTTATTTATTTTTAATTTATCCTCAAAAAAAAAAAATTGATCATGACAAAATTGCTTTTTATTACATCATAAGAGTCTTACAAGTTTCTGGCTTCCACCTTCTCTGGCTGAATGTAAAGGTGAAACTGATTTCATGCACAAGATTCCTACAACCTGAACATGTGACTCGGTGTCTTCCAGACGTCACCACAGTGTCACAGGTCTGAGACAGCATGGTGGGTCCTGAAATTGTCAGATAGTGAGCAGTTAACTGAGGCCTTGCTGCCCTCCCTCTCCACCCGGCAGCTCCCCACCGCCTCAGCACTCAGGCCACATCAGTCAAACCCCTGCTGCTGGTGGACAGGCATGGCTAATCAATCTCTGCATCACATCTGCCACATGGAGAGCTGAGCCAGAGCATCAGGATACATTGATCTGCTTTAATGTGGCCTAATGTTGCATAGTTCTTCTGTTCTCTAGACCTCATTTCATGTCATTTCCTAAACGATATATTCTGCAGTATTCAAAACACCAGAAACAATTAAGTAAAAATAAGAAGCTAGTGATCAATATTGTGTTTCATACCATCCTCCAAAATCCTAAGTGGAAGATGGTGATGGTCTCTCTCTCTCTCTGTTTTATGTGTGTGTGTGTGTGTGTGTGCATATGCATAGACTTTTAATAAAAGAATGTTGACGGTCCCAGCGAGGCCAACCGTAAATAGAACAGCAGGAATACAGCTGACCAGACCATGGATCAATGCTGCTGAGTGCATGTTTGTGTGTGTGTGCAAAATTTTCAACTCCTTCTTTCTATGCCTGAGTGTGAGTGTGTGTGTGTGTGTCTGCACACATCCTTGGTAAGCACTGGGATAATGCATACTACCAATGAAATATGACAGTAATAAACCTCTTCAAACACTTTCACTGCCTCTCCTCCTCAAGCAGGCAGGCAAACACACATGCACGCACGCACGCACGCACACACACACACACACACACACACACACACGTTTACCCACTTACCCTTGGGATAATCACCATTGATCACCACTGGAGGTCTGAGTGTGTGTGTTTACTTGCTGAGATGAGAAGGCTGCCAGAAGGATGATCCTGGTCATAAGACCTGAATCTAATTCCTTGCGATGCTTCAGGGCCGTCGACAGACTGAGGACAAACAGACAGACGAAGACAGATAAGACCAAACCCAAATGCCACCAAAATCTCCTGCTTTATTCACACCGTCCAGCTGGGTTATGGATCAGCAAGTCACAGCTTGTCGGGCAGGTGACTTCATTTGCCTGAGAGCAGCAAAACCAAAAATATGCGTTACGTTCTCAGATAGTAATCATTGTATTAATCTTAGCTGTTAAAGTACTAGTACACAAATATTTATGCAGGAAAGTGTCATTTACAAAAAGTACCCCTATGTGGAACCATATGGAGTTTATGACAGATTTGTTTTCTTTTTTTCTTGCATTGCAACCGCTGGCTGGACCTCCAGGAAGACAGCCGTTATGATAAATGGATTTCATTTGGATTCACATCTATAAGGCTCTATTCTGTCATATTACCGCTGATACACACAGGCAGACCAGCAGTTATCAGCAGCACACAGTGAACGATCATTTATTTTCTCTGTGCCAGATTAAACCAAATCAAAACGTGGAATTATAGTCTCGTTTATTTTCTCTACACATTAGTGTTTTGTTTTATTACGTGTAGGCATTTTTACATTTCACATCTGAGACATATAGCAGACGCTCTTATCAGCAGTTACAGTAAGGCCAATAAAAGTAAGCTTCAGTTCACTGATTGCTAGTGTTATATGACCCAAGTAAAAGCAGCATTTTTGCCACTTCTGCAAGAAATACTGTCAGAATTTGTGTGAGAGGAATGTCCAAGTCAGGCCTTAAATGTAATGCAGACTTAAAACTACAATTTCAAAACATTGCCATCACTCTTCTTTAACACAGATTTTTTTTTTTTCATCATCCAGACAAAACATTTCAACTATTGTAAATTTAGGTCATGTTTCTGTGGCCAGAAAATTAAGGACTGAGTAAAGGATTTGAGTACTTTAAGCACTTAACATGTGCAGCTGTCATGTCATGCTTAACGTTACAAGTGAGAAACGCTGGTTCTTTGCTTATGTTAGGGAGAGGAGGAAGAGGAAGAAAGACTGTAACACTGAAGTGAGTCAAGTATTATGTGTATGAATGTGAAAAAGTGAGAGAACAAGAGACAGGGCAAGAGAGAGAGAGAGAGAGAGAGAGAGAGAGAGAGAGAGAGAGATGCATACTGAGATACTAAGTTCAAATTTGACTGCATCATGTTTTATGGCCTCTACTTTATTTTATTTGTTCTTATATCATCCCATCTTTTGCTGCTGCAACAACTTAGATTTCCCACAAGGATTATTAATGTTTAATATGATCTAATCTAATCATCTGACTGAGTGAGTGTAACATCAATAAGAGCTAAAGGCTGAGCAAAGCTGCAGCTAAATATGAAATCACATCAACTTTTAAGAAATGAGTTGTAAGTCACCAACATCATTTCCAAAACATACACTTTGAGAGTGTGTGTGAGACAGACTGAACAGTCCAATCAGCACATAGAGAGCAGAGGAGGAGGAAAAGAAGCAGGAAGGGGGAAGGAACAGGCAAAAGAGAGAGTGAAATATAGAGAAGAAAGGAGGAGGAGGAGCAGTTGAATGTGCAGAGGTTTGTGTGAGCTCCAAGGGTTTCCAACTGTCACAGACAATAGGTAGAGGCAAAGCAGTCTGTATGACAATGGGCTCTTTGACCTCGGTCAGGCTAGCAGGGGGCGGGTGGGGTACGGTGGGGTAGGGTGGGAGTCCCCATCTGCCTCAGAAGTCAGAGAAAGGGAGTGTGTGTACATCTGCACTCTGTAATCTGTGTGCCAAACTGTGCTTTTGTTGGATCTCTATGCCAGTGTGTGTATGTTTGCATGAACTGTTGTTTGCTGCTTCATCCCTCAAGGCAATGCGTTTCACGTGTGTGTGTGTGTGTGTGTGTGTGTGTTCATATGACCCAGTTNTGTGTGTGTGTGTGTGTGTGTGTGTGTGTGTGTGTGTGTGTGTTCATATGACCCAGTTTTGACCCAGGATTTACGTGATTACATAAATGCAATGCTACTTTCTTATCAAATCCATATTCAGAGTTCTCCACATTTCTCTTCATTATAATTCATTTTAGAACATTCCCATAAGCTCATATTGAATATTTAAGATGTTGCAGCTGGAGTACTTGATTTAAAAAAAAATCAGTCAGTAGTCAGCTAGTTGTGGTGGATATGAATTTATCCAGCATCACCAGATTTATAGCAGTTAATTTGTAAATACATTTTCAATTTAAAGATGTATCTTGGACTGTTATTTTTTAACACAAATAGATCAATGATAACTTGGCTAGTTGACTACTAGAATCAATCGCCAACCAGTAAAACTTTACAGCTGGTTTAGAACTGAAATCTGGTGATTTTGCATGTTTGAGCCCAGTGGATACAACCTGCATGCGTGTTGCGTTTGCTGCCAGTCATCTTCCAAAACATGTTACTGGAGCGGTGAATATTAGAATTGTTTTTCCTTCTTTCCAGACTGCCTTTGGTTTGATTTCATTCCAGTACAGGACAAAAAATAAACTTTTAAAGACTTGAAAAATGCTTGAAATAAGTAATGCATCATAGAAAACAAAACGCATACATTTTTTTCACTGTAGGTGTTCTGCTATATGACTTTAATGCACACCTGCCAACCAATCAGTGCTAAGTTTTTTTCTGAGACCATGGTATGACATTATTTTTATCTGTGACCCCTTGGTAACCCAGTCAGAACCTTCAATGATCCACTGATGAGTTGCAACCCAGACTTTGAAAAACTCTGCCTCAGGCTTGTAACTGAGTCTCAGTGAGCCGACTTCAGCTGATGGACATCCCTGGCTCATTTTTTCTTTCTCTTTATCTGTGTCTCCCCTTTTTCCCCATGTCTCTCTCTCTCATTTCTAATTGTCTCTGTCTCTTTCTCTAGCTCTCTCTTCATCCTTCTTTCAGTCTCTCTCAGTCTGTCTGTCACCCGGCTCCTTACATCTATCACTTCTTACGACAAAGCCTGTCTGTGTTAAGAGCTTGAGTAAGCAACATGGCTCTGCCCTCTTCATAAAACATTTTTGTCATGTACAGGGATGACGCACGCGTACATGCAGACGTGCTCTCACACACACACACACACACACACACTGCAGTCTCAGCTAGTTTGGCTGCAGAATACTGTCGTCTTTCTCTCTTCCCATAAATAGCAGACATAACTAGATTTGTCTCAGTGTCACCATGGCAATTTGCTGTTTTCACAACCTCCTATGACAATTGTAACAGGCCTTGGTGCTTGTGTGTGCGTGTGTGTGTGTGGGTTCTTTTTTTTTTTNTTTTTTTTTTTTTTTCCAGGGTTGTAGAGGTACAGCACCACAGCTAACACACAAAATCACGCCCTTCCCTATTGGACAAAGCAGAGGATTGTGGGACTGCACACCCGTTGCCTTGGTGATGAGAATCAAAGTGACAGCTTTCCTGGAGGAGTACTACCGCCCCCCCC
>VXCM01004238.1:141801-162784 GCA_014773175.1 Lucifuga dentata
ATTCTCTCTCTCTCTCTCTCTCTCTCTCTCTCTCTCTCTCTGTGTTTATGATGTTTTAGGATATCTGGAAGTGTTTCTTTAATGTTTCTTATGCATAGAAAGGTAAAATATATACGCTAGATACACACCTTACGTAATTGTTCCGACTTGTGAACAAATCCGACTTACTTCTGTTGGCACGGAACTCATTCATAACCCGGGGACTGCCTGTATATACTGGCATGTTACAATTCTTTTAATTTTCCTATAGACCCCTCACTGGGGTATAAGGAACAAAAACACACAAACAAGCAACAACCAGCATACAAACAAAAACACAGAAACCAAAAACTCTAAAAAGCAATTATCAGAAATCATAAACTACAATATTTTCTTAATAAACTTAACCAGATTAAACAAAAAAATTTGGCATTTCTTGTACCCATCAACTTCTTAAATGTGTAAAGAGTATGAATAAACTCTAAAGTATCTTTAAATCAATTAGTTTCTATCTTTACTAAAAAAAAAAAAAAAAAAAAAGAACAAACAAGTGAAACTCATTTCACTGAATACTTCATTTTGTCATGTTTGTAGTTATGTTGTAGTTTATAGTTATTTTATTGTACACAATATGTGCAGGCTCTCTGGCTCCACCCACTAGAGAAATGTTCATAGGTCTAAAATTAAAGATCACATAAACTTAAACATGAGACATTGGGAACAGACAAAGAAATGATGAGCGAGAGGTGAGACAGAAAGAGAGAGAGAGAGAGAGAGAGAGAGAGAGAGAGAGAGAGAGACAAAACAAAGACAAAGAGGGAGAGAATGACAGAGTGAGGGGCTGACAGCAGTGTCAGGGCAGCTGACGGGGGTAAAGGGGTACAGGGCAGTTGTAGTGGCATGGGGAGCAGAGATGGATTTGGGGGATTTGAGGCTGTGAGAGGGCGGGGACGAGGAGGCTTAGACCAGCTGACTCTGTCTACCCCCCCCCACATACATCCACACACATATCACACACACATGTTCTACTGTATATCAAGAAAAGTTAACTCACTACGAGGCTTCATACGTGCAGAAAACAAACACACTAAAATAAGAACAGCCAAACATATATATACATACACACATGACTACCACACAGATGCACAAACGTGCACATACATACAACAGCAGAGGTTGGAGGGGAATGTTTAGATAATTTTGAGGCCCTGATGCGGGGGGGGGTATGGTATGGTGTGGGTGTGTTAGGAAGAAGACAGGTGTGGCTCCATTAAAGCAGCTGTGCGACATCAGACACCAGTGGGGAGATAGTGCTCAACGAGATGAAGACAGTAAATATTAGAGATGGAGTGCATGTGTGTGTGTAGTTGTGCACGTGCAAACGGAAATAGCACCTGTATACACACATACACACACGCTGGACAAAAGGTCAGAGTGTTATCTGGTGAGTGATGTCTCAGCCTGCCAATCCAAACACTGCTCCTGCTCACACAGGCATAAATCTGCTACCTGGCCAGCCTGCCTTTAAGCAAGGCAGCTTTGCTTTCAATCTGAACTCTTAAAAAAAAAAAAAAAAAAAAAAAAAATTCATAAACTACTTTAGTTTCACAGTGCATTTTATTTTGTTTTACTGACATAAAGCAGCAAGTAATCAGAAAAATGTCCTTAAACAAGGCACAAAACTTCTTCCACAAGCATTTCCCTTGGTACAAGTATGATGGAGAGAGAGAGAGAGAGGTGGAAAGAGAAGGTCTGCATTTGTGCTTATATGCATCTGTTTAAGTGGATGTCTGTTTAACAGCAAGGTGTCGTGTGTGTGTGTGTGTGTGTGTGTGTGTGTGTGTGAGGGTGCGAGTAAAGTAAGAACAGTGTTGAACTCGTTTGGGTTGACAAGGAATTCACACGAGGTTCTGTTACCACACAGGCCCATGGAGGACACAGATGAGCTGTGTGTGCGCGCGTGTGAGTGAGCATGCTTGCGTACTGTGTGTGCGCGTCTGTGTGTGTGTGAAAGACAGATGAGCATGGGTGATTAGGTGTGTATATATAGTTGTCTGTGGTTACATATTGAGAAGTGTGACTTTCTAGAGAGCTTAGCTGAAGCGTGTGCGCGTTCTTTCCGCAGATGTGTGTGTTCTTGTATGTGTGTATGTGTGGTGTGTGTGTGTGTGTAAGGAACTAGTGTGTGTAGCAGAATTTCAGTAACACAGCCATTAAATGACATGAGACAAGCATATTTGTGTTTCTGTCTGCTTGTATGCGTCCATCTGTGCAACTTTTTGCAGGTTTGTGTGTGTGTGTGTGTGTGTGTGCGTGAGTGCGTGCGTGGTACGTACTCACTGGATAAAGGAAGATCCAGTGGAAAACATTAAAGTCTATTCATCGGCCCACATTTTTGCAGTGACTTTCTGTATAAACTGCATATTGTTTGTATGCTTTGTTAAAGCTGTAAAGTTATCCTACCTGTCTGTGTTATTGTGTGTGCACATGCACGAGTGTTACTTGTGCTCTTGTCTGTCTTAATTTCTCTACAAGAATGGAAAGGAAATGAAAATGTGTTCCTTCCTTCTAGAAAAGTTATTCATTATATCCAGATAATAATTAAGACAGTCAGTGCACTAGCATTTATTTAGCTCAGAGCTAAAGCTAAAGCTAAAGCTAGTACAAGGTGACAAAGGCACTTATGAACTATGACTGCAAAGTAGAGTCAGCATTTCAGAATAAAATATCCATAACCAATTTCGTAAAACATGTGAACGATATCTTTTTGGCTAACTGGGGCGTTCTGGCCAACATTTAAGTGTAAAAACGTGCGTTCCTGCTCCTCAAGGCTGAATTGAGTTTGCATGTGGAAGCATTAGAACAACGTCACCACACCTCATGTTAGCTTTGAGCTCACTAAACCACAGCTTAAGGAACACTGAAGGCTGTGGGAGCTTTGATTTTACTCGCTTCATATAAACTGCAAGAAGGAAGAGTGACAGCGTGACTCCAGAAGTTGCTCACAAAAGACTTTTGTTTGGTTGGAATTTCTGTTGCATCACTGCTGGAAGAAATCAAAAACGATGCCATCTACAGTCTGTTTGGGGGACATCAAGTATTGGCATAATTGTGTTTTAATAGATGTGACAGCTATAAGACAACCCTTTTGCTTTCAGTTGTTTGATAGATGTTTTTCATGTTTTGCTTTACATGTTATGGACTAAAAACTTAATGGGAAAAAAAGCAGATAATTAAAGTAGCTGTTAATTGCAGGCCTATAAGCATTATATAAACTAGTACATGACACCACAGCGCTGGCTGCAAGTATCGCACCCCTGTATTTTTGTGGAAACTTTTCTTTCTGAGTTAAAATACCAATCCAAATACAACTAAATTTATTTTTTTAGTGTTAAGAGTAAGTACAACTGAAAAAAAGCCAATAGTTCTCAATAGTGTTAAGTAGGAAGACACTTTTGACATATTGTTAAGATTTGAAGAAGAATACCAATATTATTAGTAGAGTTCAAACAGTACCGTATATACTTGAGTATAAGCCGAGTTTTTATTACCAAATTTCACAAAGCAAATCAGGGGTCAGCTTATATACCAGAAATTCAAATCTGATCCCAGAGAAGGAAATTTCCAGGGTTGGAAATACTACCCATTACTACTACCTATGGAAAATAGTTTAAATCATACCTTAGAATGAGATATTTCCTGACTAAACATCTTATCCAGCACATTTTGCGGCAGCCAGTAAGAACTGTTGTGATTGGTCAGTTACAGTAATCAGCTGCTTAAATAAATATCATGTTTACTGGTACGTGGATTATTTTCAGAAAATCACAGCAATACTAAGACAATACCCAGAAAAACAGCTGATTTGCTAAACACTTGATCAGCTTATACTCAAGTATATACAGGAAGTTAAAACATCTTCTTTGAGGTAGGGTCAGAGGTCAAATGGTTTTCACGTGTTTTCACTGACTTGTAGAAATATTGTAGTCATATCAGCTGCTCTGAAATCCAAATTTAAGTCTAAAGAATAGTTGAATATTCTGAACGAATACTCTGCTTGTACAACACCAATAAATGAATTTTGTTGTGTTTGGAGTGGTACTTTGGTAAAGTTTACACAAAAATATAGAGGGGTGCAATACTTTTGGCCAGCACTGTATATAAAGGTATGCATGTTGTATAAAAATGTATATCACTTTGTTTAGATTGAATGTAGGTGAGAATGCAGATTAGCTTTAAGTTAAGATACAGACAGCATGGATTACAGAAACAATTGAATAAGTCAAGATGCCTTCGAGTGTGTGGTGTGTGTGTGTGTGTGTGCGCGTGCATATGCCTAGCTCTCAGGTGGGTTTTACAAGTTCTCTTTACCATTTGCAATGCTTCCATTCGGTAATATCAGTAACTGTTGTCCTGCTTTTTTACTCGTGACCCCATCCCCCCCTGCCTTGTGTATGTCTCTCTCTTCTCAGAGGTCAGCCTGGCATGTTTCACATGGTCGTGAAAGCAGGTACAAGAAAGTGATGAGATGAAAAGAGAAAAAGGTGTGAGAGAAGGAATGGAGAAGGACAGGGTCTAAAGGAGTGAGAGGNGAAAAGAGAAAAAGGTGTGAGAGAAGGAATGGAGAAGGACAGGGTCTAAAGGAGTGAGAGGGAAAAAGCGAATAGAGGAAAGGGAAAGAGAGGGGAGAATTGTGGCATCTTTTCAGCTGTTTGCACAGCATGGACCTGGTCACTTCAGCAACTCCACTGCTGCTGCCAAGAGAAGAAAAGATGGTGGGAGGGAGGAGTAGGGAGAGAACGGGGAAGAAGAGAGATGGGAGAAGAGGGGAGGAGAGCTGGACAGAGGCTGAGTATTGCTGGAAGAGACCAAGATGGAAAGATGTTTTTGTCTCAGGAAAATAAAGAGCACACACAGTTGACCATTCTTAAAGCTCTCAGTGTTACATTCATATGTTCATGAGTTTTAAAAAGTTTTGAAATGAGGTGGGAAAGGATTCCAGACAAAAAATCTCCCAAATCTGCCCAGACCAGAGGGACATCAGAAATATCTAAAGGACTATGCCTTAAAATAAATGCCTCCCATCCAGAGAAGGTTTTGTCAAACAATCTTTCCTCAAATCTGAAGGAGAGAAATTAAAACAAAAGAAAATAGAAAGAAACAGAAATGTTTAAAACTCTTAACAATTTGTCACTTTCCCATACATCTACAATCAAGTTACAGGTTTCATGCTATTTTCAGCACACAAGGTGTTAAATACAGATTACAGCACCACAAAATACATGTCTGCCAGCAGTCAAAGATGTTGATGCTTCTGAATAAGGTCTTTTAAATTTATTTATTTACTATGCAGTGAAACCTTTGTCAACAAACTGGTCCATAAATTTGTCCAAAGATTAGTACAGATCAGGGCTGGTAGCACAATCTGTATCCAATCTGTTTTACTAAATACAGTTGGACCGGTTGTTTTGCAGCATATAATTTGCTATGATAATTTTCTTCTTTATCTTTACAGCTCCTGTTATTTGGGTATATCGTTTGCTTTTTTCCTAATTTTGCCATGTAAGTAGATCTTCAACTCACTTCAAGGTAGCATTAAAATGTCTTCAAAGTGCTTTTTTTTTTTTTTTTTTTTTTTTACAAAACCCAGGACAGAACTTTAGAATCACGGTGGTAGTTGAGGGCATGGAGGTAGAAACTGGACAGAAAGGGAAAGCAAGACAGAAAAAAAAAGAGGGAAAGAAAGATAGAAAGAGCAGAGGGCAGAGAGAGAGCAGCAGGACTCTCCAAGTGAAAAGCATGACATCAGAGTAGAGGAATTCCTGGCTTTTCTTCAGCTTCTTTTGTTTTTCTTTAAAAAGAGGGTTGCCTTATTCTCACCAAGTGCTCCGTCAGCACCAGACCTCAGGACAGATAAAGGAGGGGAGGGACAGGGAGGAGATATGGGGGAGGACAGGGAGGACAGCTGACAGGAAACTGTTTTTGCTGTTCACCGTGCTGCTTTGAAAATGATTAGAAAAAGAAAAAACATGAGGAGAGGAAGGAGCAAAATATAAGATTAGGGGAAAGAAGAAGAAAATGACAAAACGAGAAGAAGACATTATGTAAAGATGGAGAAGCATATGAACAGGTTTTATTAAGACAATAACCTGAAGACATTTCAGATTTATGAGATATTTCACAGGGGAGAAACAGGAAATGATACATAACACACCACAAATGTCATGGTGGAGGTGTGTGTGTGTGTGTGTGTGTGTGTGTGTGTGTGTGTGTTACTTAGTATACATTACTAAATACTTTTTATACAGTTGTTTGTCTTTGTGTCACTGTAGTACTTTTGTTATTTTTGTGGGTACTGTTTTAAACTTTGACTGTGGTTCTATGTTGTACATTGCAGTACTTTGTGGTGATGCTAGTATATCACGTGGTTTTCTTTTTTATGTGATTCCTTTGGAGTCCTTGCGGTATTATTTGTGGTACATTTTGTGGGATTCCATGGCACTCTTTGGTTTACTGTAGTATTTTTGTATTGTTTTGGAATATTTGTGGTATCTCTGTGGCATTTGTCAGGGAGCATAATATCATTTGTGGGTCTTGTGGTGCTTTTGGGCACGTAGTAACTCTAGTAACATGTGCCAATAATTAAAAGCCTTTGATACTGTTGGATAATAACTTTTTCTGGTTCTTATAAAGAAGTTTTTTTTTTTTGTTTTTAGTGTACCTTAGGGTAGATGAGGACAACTTTTCTTTTTCATGTCAAGTTGTTCTTTGAAGCCAGTAAATGTCAGTAAAGCCCAGTAAAAGTTCTGAGCCTCAGGTCAGCTGACCACAGCAACCCCAGGATTTAATGTTTTTCCTAATTGACTGTGATTTTCATGATTTTGTCTGCTGTGACAGATGGAGAGGTGTGTGTGTATGTGTTTGGGGGGNGGGGGGGGGGGGGGTCACCTGCAACAAAGCAACCATCACATTTTCATCCACATAATCACATAAACATTTGGACCAAGGTCTGATTTATTTCCTGCCTTCTCCTCCTGTCTTTTTTTTTTTAAGTTTCTTTGTTTTTTGTTTTTTAACTTGGAACTTTTCCTCCTATCTCTCTTTTATTGTTTCCATTTTTACCCCTTCCCTCTTCCTTTTTTCAATCATTTATTTCAAAACAAAATTTCCCTCTGATCTTTCCTTCTGTCCCATCTTTTTGTTTCAAGGCTTTTGCATTTCCTTCCTTCCTTCCTTCCTTCCTTCCTTCCTTCCTTCCTTCCTTCCTTCCTTCACATTTCCCCTCTATCTGGGTTGGTCGGCTGCATGAACAAGCAGGTCCAAGTTTCCTTCCTGCTCTTGATTACACCACCACAAGCAGTCAGCCCCCCCCACCCTCATAACAACACATGACATCACCAACACCTGCCCAGATGTGCAAAAAGGTTTAAGTGTGTGTGTGTGTGTGTGTGTGTGTGTGTGTGTGTGTGTGTTTGTGTTTGTTGTTGGGGGAATGAGACTGTCAGTTGCCAAGAAATCCAAGCCAGATAACTAAGAGTTAAAACTGATCACCCCCTCCTCCACTGTGCACTAAAAAGCCAAAACTTTGCAGCAACAGTTATGCAATATGCATCTGTTTAATACACAGAATAATACATCTCACAGCATCAAAATTAATAACTCAAAAGGGTTTAAACATGCCAATATTTTCCAGTGATGATCAGTTGTTTTTTTCAACATCAAGCGCTCGTCAATTTTGCTCAAATTTACAAGATCAAAAATAAAAGCAAACTTTATTTTGTGTCTTTTCACATGATGAGCATGTGAACAGGAAGTCTGCAGTCAGTTCACATATTCCTTTCAATACAAAAGAACTTTAAGCACAAGAGCAAAAAGCTTCTGCTAATTCGCTCTATTTTTTCCACACATTTTATAAGCCATTTTCTAGACATTTTAGCCTCCTGGAACAACAAGGTGCTGAGCTACACCTGTAACAGCGGCTAATCCTGCAGATCAGATCAAAGGTAGCCAGTTAACCTAAGCTTATCCACAGGCTGCAGAGATCTGTTTAATGAGCTTACATTTAATATCTCTCTGTGGTTAAAACCAGCTCAAATCTCCATGAGCTCTATGATGGAGCCCTCTCTCTCTCTGTTTTCCATCTGCATTTCTTTCTGCCCATTTATCTCTGTCTCTTTCTGACTGCATTCTGTCTTTATGCATCTCTTCCTGTCTGCACCTGTAACTGTCTCCCTCTCTATTTCCATTTGCATTACTGATATTTTACCTAGCATTGGATATCAGGGCTGGAAGGGGATCTTTAAGTTGCTGAAGCATGTTAGATGTGTAGGACTCTTAAACCCCAACTTTTAATTAACATGCTTTGAAAATTGGATATCTGTCTTCATCAACTACAGCTTGTTCATGTTTAAGATACACAAAATGCTTTCACACTGCTGATTTAATGTGCTTTTTCACTAGATTACAAGACTTTTTCACTGGATACAAGACTAGAATGTTGGATCCCTATGCAATGTTAAACTGAAAGTAGTTTATAGCCACAGCCGTACACACACACACACGACACACACACAGAGCTAGCCAGCCACACATGCAGAAACAACAAAGACGTTTGTGTGAAATATTGAAAACCGTTGCTATACATGCTATACATACTGAGAAAACATTCAATTTACCTTTTCCAACATAAATCCCGAGGTTTGTATCTCATGGTTTTGTAACCATGGCTTCTGAATTCTTACAGTTTACAAATCATAATGTTTTATAGCTGCAACTGATAGTAAAATTTTTAATCTCAGCATCCCTCGTCACACGAACATCTTGTTATACATGCATGTATGCACGTGCATGCACATCCCTCTCTGGTGTTTTTGTGAACTGTTCATCTGTGACAGAACTGAAAATTTTTAAAAAATTTAAGTTTAAATTTAAGCTGGCCTTTATCCTGTGAAATTCTCATGTAAAAACTTCTCCTAACAGAGTACTGTGACAAAATAACTATATCCCTCATGTTCCTTCCTACTAGTACCCAGTATTGATAAGAAGCCAGAACTATATTGAAATGATTTAGATTAATAATTATATAGAAACAAATATGCTCCCATATTCCAGTTTCAACTGAAAGTCCATTTCAACACAGAGTTTGGAAAAAAGAAAAAACAATGTATCCATCATCCAATGGCCATTGGATCCAACAGCCACAAGGAGGCACTAGTCTGTTGGTGTCCATTATTCACCATGTATTAAATAAATTACTTCCGGCTTCCGTCAAAGTGACAAGATGAAGCTGTGCTACTGGAATCATCACCCTCGATACATTTCTCTCTCCTGTCTTGCTGTATGTGTGTGTTTTGTTTCTGTGTCCTCCTCTCCTCCTCTTCCTCCCTCTGACGTTACTTTATCCTGACAGGTTTCACAAAGGCTTGTCGCTTTCTCTCTCAGCTCTCGTCTGTCTCTGTCTCCTCATCGCTGTTTGTCTCCGTCTCCCTCTTTCTGATGTCACTCCATCTTGGCATTATCATCATGATTTCCTGGCTATCTGCGTTCTCCTGTCTGCTTCTGTCCATTTCTCTTTTTCACTCTCTTCTGTCCTCTGATGTGATGTGACAGATGTCCTATATACCTCTGGATCTCTTTCTGTCAGCGGTCTCCATCTCTCCTGCTGATTTTTTGTGAGTGTGATAGATTGGTGTTGAAAGTGAAAAGGCTATGCGTCTCGGCCTTGCATGGTGTGAACATCATGTACCTGTGAACACGAGACCTGTGGCGATGCTGTCACTATTTTCTCTTCTTCCTGTCCTTCCAGATATTTTTTATACGTATGCTGATATTTCAGCTTTGAAATATCAAAGCTAGAACAGGCTGAATGTTATGAAGAAGCGTGTGTGTGTATGTGTGTGTGTGTGTGTGTGTGTGTGTNTAGAACAGGCTGAATGTTATGAAGAAGCGTGTGTGTGTATGTGTGTGTGTGTGTGTGTGTGTGTGTGTGCTTTCTGATTTAGCAAAAATCACTAGAAACAAGGACATTTTTTACATTTTGACTGAAAAGAGGCAGAGCTTTGTCTTAATTCTGATTTGTGTGTTTCAAGCAAACTTTAGTGGAAAGTAGGCTGTTTCCGCCATGATTAGAGGTTGTTTGAGGTGAAAAATATTAATTCAGAAGGAATACCATTTTTAAGGTCAGTGGGGCTTTCCGACTTTATTAAGAAAAGTCACAGAGAAATCTCTGAATTTTTACATTAAGGCTACTGTGGGAAATCTTGTAAATTAATTAATTCTGATAAAATATCCCTCAGAGGACCAATTTACAGCAGCAGTTTGGCAGACCCACATCGAAACACTGCCGCCTCTCCTCTGCGTTTGTTTGCCTGCGGACTCATCGGGTATGGGACTATTTTTTCCACTCTGAGAACTGACTGAGCTTTCAGTGCAGGAGCTGTGATTTCTCTTTTCCTTTATTAGTTGTTTTAATCATTAGAGGTACACAACACCCAAGAATGGGAAGATAACTGTTAACTGTATGCAGCCATTTATGACGACAGAGCTATGAAAGACTATTTATTCCTCAAACAAACAAATCTGGTGCAGAAGTGTTGCTGTAGCCACTGATAATGAGAATGGATGGAGGGACTGATTCTGAAGGTATTTACCAATTAATGAAACAATATAAGAAATTAATATTGCCAACAATGTGCCAATGTGTTCTTATTACATTATTTGACAGCTTAGAAGTTAGAAGCTACGTATTAAATTACTTGTAATTGTCTTCAAGAGTATAATTTCTCTAGATCCTGGTGATGGCCTTGTGACTTTGTAAGGTAGCTGTTGCTGTGTGATTTTTTGCAGGGCTGTAAATTTAAGTTTAGTGTGAGCTATGGTAGCCCAGAGCGACCAATTGACTCCACCCACGGCTCCTCCTCTGGCTGTCAGGGAGCAGTGAGGAGGCTGGAAGGGGTGAATCATGCTCACTGGCTTCAGAATATCCGTCTGATGCAGATCAGAGGCTGGTAGAGATGATCGCATGTTTACCAAAAGAACACACTGTATGTGCATCACTGCAACTTTTACTGTTTCTTGATAGTATTGAATATAACAGTAAACAATACTATGTTTTCACTGTAAAACATTAACAGTGAAAACATAGTATTGTTTTCACTGTTACTGTTTGGTTTTACTTATAATACTTTGATGTTGCTAAAACAAGAAGTAACTAAGTACATTCAGTCATGTACACATACTGAGGCAATTATATTCAACATGCCAAAACTCACAAAATATTATTTTTTATTTATTTCACATTATCTTCTCTTTCTCGTATCCTTTCATATTTCATTGTCCCTTCATTTTCTCTTTCTATACTTCCTTTTCCCTCCTTTATTCCTTCCTTCCTTATTTCATCCACTGATGTGAAAACATGAGAATCCTTCCCAAAAAAGATTATGCTGGGTTACTTTTACTTAAGCAAAATTTGACAGTTGGAATTTTTATTGTAATGAAGTATTGTTGTTACACTGTGGTACTGCCACTTTAATTTGCATAGATGTGTAGTATTTCATTACTTGCCGTTTAAAAAAAAAGAGAAAATCAAGTTCAAGTTTCTATATTTTCTTCATTCTTCCTCTTATGACCTGTGGTTTGTAGTAAAGCATATACCACAAACCATACTCGTAATAAACAAAGAAAAAGTTACTGTATCTTCCACCTCCCCTCTCCTCCCCCTGTGAGGGTTTTCATGGGAGGATCTTTTCCCTCCTGCTGCAGATCAGGTTTCTTTGCTTTGATTCTGGACATGCTACATGTGGCTTTCTGTATCAGATTTTAGCACCAGGGCAATTCTGCTGCCATTTCACCCAGACTTTGTTCTATACCCACATGTATCCTCATCCTGAGAGTGAATATGGCACTGTGCATTACTGTGAGTCAGTCAGCAGAAATTACATGAGAACTGTAAAGCCTCCAGTGCCTCTCTGGTCAGCAGGGAGAGGAGGAGAGCAGAGGAGGAAGGAGTGAGTCATGCTAGTTAGACTTCAAAAAAAACAACTGCCAGGGCCAACAGACCATGATGATGGTGATGGTGATGGTGATGACGATTGTTCTGGTGTTGAATAACCTGAAACCAGGTTATTCAACACCAATTTAATTTAATTTAATTTATGGTTATTCATGACCATACTTGGTTATTTTTGAACAAGTATGTTCAGTATTAATTTTATGTTTTCAGTCTTGATCCTATGACAGAAATACACATGGTTCAGGAACTGTACCTTTTGTATCTCTTGTAAGTAAAACTGCATCTTTGCATGGTGCAGTATGACATCATACTGAGTCAAAACAACTGTGTATGCAGTGCATTCATCAATATATATTTTTTGCATTACTGTGATTACATTTTACCTAAGTGGAAGTTAACCTCTTCAGTACCCTGGCCTTGTGGGTTTACAGTATATTTATAAACATTATCAGCATTTCATTTTATTAGTTTTGAATGATTTTTCTCACCCAACAGTATTACACTATAATCCAAAAACAAAGTAAAAGATGACAAAACAATTCAACTTAAACTATTATGTTTTTAAAAATTACTTTTTTCTTTAATTCTTCAAAAGCAAAAACTAGTTATCTGATCAAAAGATTATTAATGATACAGTGATACATTGATGCAGTTACATAGTTATATATAGTTATAAGTATGAATGAAAACTCAAAGGCACAAACATTAAAACAAACATAATTCACCATCTGTTTTATGTAGACCTAAAGTATATAAAATAAGACTGTAAAAACAACAGGTAAGCTGTGTCTGGGGAACCAGTGTTAAATGGAAAACCTGAGGATTTAAGTTGGACTCAAAACTTGAAAATTTGGTAAAGTAAATTGTTGCTTTCGCTCTATTATTTTTCACACTGAAGCTACATCTACTGAGCAGTGCAAAGCACCACAGTTAGTGAGTAGTGCAAAGCACCACAGTTAGTGTTACTGGCATGCATGTCATGCATGCCAGTGTCACAGGTATACTATCTACTGTAAGCTGCATCTAGATAAGCAATATCATATATATATATATAAAATGTGTGTATGTGTGTGTGAGATGAAGTGCTTGCATAAAGGCCAGAGACTTAACAACATTGAACGGCTATGGCTTCAACAGCTGGAACACATCAAGCTATGGAACAGCTTCCAACCATAAAAATGTCAAATGATGTGGTTCATTTTACAAGGGGAAACGCAAAAGTCACACACAAATACAGTATGTATACACACACACACACACACACAGAGTGATTGCTTGGACCGGAGGGAGTGGAGACATCACTGCCAAAAAAGCTCACTCTCCATTACTGAGGGATGTGTAAATTCTGTTGTCTTGGCACTGACTTGGAATTTACATATCTCTGATTGTGTGTGTGTGTCAGCACCATTACATCATGATTGTCTCTGTCCCATATAAACTGAGACCTTCTTCCTAAAATGTCATTTGAAATATGTTCTATATTTTCAAACAAATCACTGCTTACCAGCTATCGTAAAGGTTATTTTAATATCAGATGGTTACCAAATTATTTCTTGGACATCACTACAACTTCTGTAAACAAGAATGTAGTAGTTTTTTCCACTTTGGTTTTCTTATTTTTACTTCAGTAAAAGGGTCGAGTATTCCTTGCAGCAGGGATCTGAAGCTAACCTTTTTGGAGTAACGTGACGGTGTTTCTCTGGCGTTTAGCGGTGGAGTTCATAGAGGAAACAGCAGCACACTGACTCCATTACATCTCCACTGACAGAATGGCCTCTTCCAGTACAACAGTACAAACACACAGCCACAAGCAACACATAAAACACACACACAGACACTCTTGACTGACAAACCCGTGCCAAGACAATGGCCTGCTAATCCTTGCTTCTGATTGGACGAGCCCAGATTACCCAGAGGGCACCAGCTGTCGGAGAGAGAGGCCCAGTTTCCTCCAGCACAGACACTCCACTGCTCACACTCACTAAAGCTGAATTAAATGTGGAATCAGCTTGGGAAATGACACACACACCAACGGAAAGTTTGTATAAAAAATACAACTAAAAACTCTCTCTGCTTTATTTTATATGATTTCTTGACGCTGATTGTGTCCCTAGTGGCAAACCAAAGTATTTGTCAGCTGAATATAAGCAAAGATTATTTGTCACTGCTGTTGACACACTGTAAAAATAGGACTAGGAATTAATACCATTGTAATGTTAACAGGCCTTAGAAACATCCAGCATGGCCAGGTAGCTGTGCTGTGTGTATGTGTATTTTTAGCTTCTGCTTTCTCAACCCCTGCACCTGTCCACCCATTTATCTACAGGGACTCTCAAAGCCCAAATTTAAAGGAACATGCCAGCATTTTTTTTTTTTTTTTTAAANTTTTTTTTTTTTTTTTTAAACAAGTTTTAATGATCTAACTGCTAGGGATGTGTATCTGCTCCTCAGAAATAATTCAACAAGTTAGGTACGCGGTCCACGATGAAATACATAAAGGATAGAGATGAATTTATAATACTATATATAATTTGATTCAGTTGCTATTCAATTGTGATTCAACTCCACGACTTGACATTTTTAACACATAAAGTGTTGAATTTGAATGGTAAAGTGTATTAAATAACTGTATGAGTGTAATGCTATAGCACCATTATTCCATTCTTAAAGGAAAACCCTGGGCATTGATAAATGGGAAAACTGTTTCGGTCCTTAAGAATGCATTTTTTGGCTGAAATTCTGTTGACTGGGCTGTTACTTGTGTTCCAGGTTCATTATCTACATCTAAATTTTGCTTTTTAACAGTATTAAATTAGCACATGTACTCGTAAATTAACAGTTTATTATTTTAATTGTTGGCTTTAATTGAGAGGACGTGGGGATGTGTCTGCTTTGAAGTACCATTAGTTATGCCGGTGTTATCTGCCTCGGTTTGACTGCTGCAAGTAACGTTACCGCCCATGTTCAGACCTTCTTCAGTGAGTCTAACGAGGATGCTGAGGCTGCCATGTTTTATAGCACTGCTGTATGTGTGACGGGTGGGTTCTGGAGGAGGACTCAAATGCAGGCTCAGGCAGTGTATGAGGAAGAAACAGTCTTTAATTGAAGTCCAGGCAAGAATACTACTGATAGTGAGGCAGGATGAACTTACAGGAATCAGGCAGATAATCCACAAGGCAGGCGGCGAAAAAAAATAAAAGAAACAAACCAACAAACATAAAGACAGGAAAACCAGGAGACAAGAAACAAGCTAACCAGGCAAACCAGCAAACAAGACAATCTGGCAGAAAACAAAAGAACCCAGGGTAGTATAAATACTGAAGACGTGATTAACTGATAGAACACAGGTGATGGAGAAAACTGGAGGGAAACTAAACAAAAACCGGAAGTAAAGCAAACTAGACAGCAAAAAAACCAAGACTACAAAATAAAACAGGAAGTGACCAAAGAACAGATCATGACAGTATGTTTAGCACATTGCAGAGATTTAGGCTGTGGTGCTGCACTTTTAAATCTATACTGATGTGAAAGAACTGCAGTATATTATCTCATAACAATAATGTAACTTTGACAGTAATAAGTGCAGACTTGAGGTTCACTGTGACAACTTGCATACATACATTACAGAGTGCTAATTGATTTTCATGTAGTACAGAAATGAGTAGAACACAATGACTGCCCAGAAGGCAGGAAAACAACACTGAAAAATCTGAAACATATCAGCTCCATTTAGAGAGTGGTTAGCATCACCACAAACTGTATGTGATTAGAAGTAAACTTGCAAAAATCACTGGTATGATCCCTAGAGGTTTTGGAAAGGATTAAAATGTACTAAATGCAGTTATAATGCAATATATTTTTTCTTCCCGCAACACTTATTTTGCCACATTTTAACTGGATTTGAGCAGAACAGGGTTAGTTGCACACAATGCATAACAGTTTCATCCCTTTATTAATTTCCTGTTGTATTTCTTTCTTACACTGCCCTCAAAATGTAAGTGCTTCTATTCACAATCACTTCCCATGCTCTGCTCTGACCAGCTTTGTTTCTTAATCCTGTTGACTAATTAAGTCGAACATTTAATTCAAGGTAACATTAAAAAGGTCTTTAAATTACCTTCCTGAACTCTCTACCCTCACACCATGAAATACCCCATCTCACCCAATGCCCACATAGCTTTCATCCTTCCATTCCCAGTGCAGCCTCAGAGGGCCAAGCCGGGCCAAACTGAGCCAATTCAACAATGCGGGGAGAGGGAGGAGACAGGAAGCAGTGACTGACACACTGCTGGACCGAGATAAGAGCAGATCCTGCTGGAATCAAGGGAGAGAGTGAAGGGGACAGAGGGAGGGGAGGGGGAGAGAGAGAGAGAGAGAGAGAGAGAGAGAGCGAGAGAGAAAAGCAGTAGGAAAAAAGAGTGAGACAATAAATGATAAAAGGGCGAGAGAGAAAGAGAGAGAGAGAGAGAGCCTGAGAGGTTTGCTTTGGAGAATGAGAGGGTTTGCACTGACCTAGATTCTCATCTGTTTCAGTCTGTCATCAGCCCTGATGTAACCACTCATGTATTATTCTTTTTAATAATCCAAAATAATCCCATGCAAATAAACGCCTGCTGTTCTCCTCTATTGCTGTATAAAAGCATGTAAAAAGGTTATGAAAATATATTTTTATAACAAAGGACAAGGTTCCTCTTCTTAATTTATTCATGTTAGTATTTTTTGGAAAGATATATTGTATTTCCATTTTTGGAGGCACCATGGTTCATGTAGTCTAACGACCTTCATAACTGTGATTGTCCCAATTTAAGCTCAATCACAAGGGCATTTCTGCATTATTTATATGATTTATCTAGCATTTTTATGTATTTTATATAGTTATTTTTAGTATGTAATACATATGTTCAAATTTGTGCTGTAGCAGCAATTCTGCCTCCCTAATAACTGGCTTGACTGGCTTATTAACTGTACTGTGCACCATATATGTAAGCGTCCTGAAATGATTTTGTAAGCATTGATGAAGGTCTGAGGGACTTAAACATTCACTTTTTTGTACTCTTGAGCACTTATTCACTACATATAAAAACTGTAAAAAAAAAAAAAAAAAAAAGTTATCTCTGATTTTGGATGGGTTTAGTCCCACTTCTCCTGGCATACAGCAAAACATTTCAGGTCTTAAAATGAAATTGTGTTTGACGTGTCTCTCTCTCTCTTTCTGTTTGACTCTGCAGGGACGACAGAGCGGGTGTGCCTGATCCAGGGAACGGTGGAGGCGCTGAATGGTGTCCACGATTTCATCGCCGAGAAGGTGAGGGAGATGCCTCAGAGCACCCAGAAGACAGAGCCGGTCAGCATCCTGCAGCCACAGACCACCGTCAACCCCGACCGCATCAAACAGGTCAGTCTGTCGTTCTGTCTGTCTGTCTCTACATTAATCTTTTCCGTTAACAGCAAAACCCAAAGCAGGTAACCTAACCCAAAGTTATTCACTAGTTTGTTCAATGCGTAAAGGTTATGATGTGTACATTTGCATTTGTCTGCATTGCATTTTGTACTGTTGCCATGGTTACCTGCAGTTAACTTTGAGCACTGATTTTGAACTGGGCTTAAACTGTATGAGATGTCCGAACAGATGATTTTAAAGGACAATTACAAGCCATAAAGTCTTTCACTACTGCACAACTGCAATTTGTTAAAATATTTTTGTTTTTATCTTAACAGTTCATAAGTACTTCATTCCACAGCTGACTGTACAACTACTTCTCATCATCAATACCAACTGTGTAATGGAGGACAATTAGTGTAGTCATTGATTATGATCTTGGTCTGTTTAAGTGATTATCATCATTCTCTCTTCATGATTGCTCCCTATTGATTAGACACGTCTGCCATTGTTGTCATCTATTGACTGCCAGATAGTGCATTCAACCAGGCCTACACACACACACACACACACACACTTTTAGTTTTTTACTATTTAAAAGATCTTTATATTTTGATGAATGTGTGAACAGCTTGGGCAAATAAAATTACACTGTAGCATAAATATTTTAATCAACAGCTGAATTAAATTATGTCTTTATTTAGATAAGAATGATTTATGGTGAAAAGCTAAACTACGATGCAATGAAACACTAAAAAAATGAATTAATCATAATGAAAAAGAAACCCAAGAACAAAAATCTGAATCTTTATGCTAAATCTGAAAGAATCGCTTCTGCTCCCAGGTTAATAATGAAATAAAATTTAAAACACATCCCTGGTGGTTTTTCACGTTTCTCGGCTCTGGTGTTGCATTAGTGTTGCGTACATCTTCCCCTGCTGCAATTTCTCATCCTGTCATAAGCAGAATTTGGGGGTGGGGGAGGGGAAGGAATGCCATGCCTTTACAGTTTTGAATAATTATAGTTATCAGACTTGTGTGCTCTCACACACACTCACACATATAGACACACAGAGTCCTCAGAGATGGAGGTTTTTGCCACGTACACAATTCTAAGGTGCAGCAATAGACAGAGCTTTGTGCATAATTAATCAATACTAAGCACACACCAACTAACTCACCAACACACACCAGTGTTAGATTTATATGGGCTTTTGAAGGCTGAGATGGTGAAAGATGCACTCACATCTGTTAATCAGGAAAAGTACTAATACTATAATAGAAACATACTCCATTACAATTTAAAAAAAAAAGGCAGCTTCAGTAAAATGAAGGAAGTATTAGCAGTTTGTAAGGAATGGTCTCTCTGACACATGCCCAATAGTGATTTTGCTATGAGGCTCCTCATAATACGTTCACCTAAACAAAGTGCTTCTATACTGGACACTCCTAACCAATAGAGAATCACAACAGCACCTTTCACCTTTTTTCTCCTGGTCAGGTGTGTTTGCTGCCCAGCATTAATGCTCAGAATCTTTTCTGTGCTCAGTATGTATCTGCTACACTCAGAGCAGTTGAGCGTGAGGCTGAGTGACAGTTGAGTAATGCTGCTTTGGAAAAGTTGAGCCACTGTAGGGAGACAACCAGGCTAATAGCTGCTGATATTCAAACACTCAGAATAGAGGGCGAATCCCCCCGTTGATCTTTTGGCTATTTATACCATGTCTGAGAGGCGACTAAATTGGTTTGTGCAGCATTTGATGACATGCACATAGACACACAAACTCACACACAGAGAAAGAAGCGCCCACGCACTGGTGTTGGGTAAAGCTAACTTCTTAAAACCGGTTTTCATGTTATTCAAAGCCACAGAAACTTTAACCAAAATGCCAAAGTTTCAAAAGATAGGAAACCTGTCAGGATGAATCACAGAGAAATATACATCAAATAATGCACAAGACATTGAGAATATTTCTAATTAATGCAACTGTAGAACCAAAAACAAAAAAAAAAAAAAAANAAAAAAAAAAAAAAGAAAAAGTATCTTGGGTTTTAAGAGTTTACTCAGCATAAGTATGACAAACGTGTGTGATCAGATCAAGAATATAAACATATGGAGAAATAAATTTAGGGGTGATTATGGGCTGCTTATATAATTACAAACTTTATTACTTACTTTAAAGAGTAACTTGTTAAGGTAAAAATGTTACTTATATGCAAGTGTCTTTTAAAGTATTTAAAGGAGCATACCACCCATTTTGCATTTTTGAGCCTAACATATTCAATTTTAACACACATAATGCTAGTAATGCTACTGACAATCATTTCCCAAAGGATAAAACTATATTTCAGCTTTCCTGATATTTTGAAAAATCTCTTAATCTTTCAAAATCAAATNATAAAACTATATTTCAGCTTTCCTGATATTTTGAAAAATCTCTTAATCTTTCAAAATCAAATATTCGAGCGATACTCCCACTTTAAAATTTGATGTTTCGCCTGCTAATAGTTACACAAAATTACGACGTCACTGTCGTTAAAATTTTTCGATAAATGCATGTCTTCTTTTGGGACTATATTGCCCGGTAGAGACATACATTCACTCTGCGCTTTTTATTGCGCTTAAACGCTACAATTAAGAGACTCTGAAAAAACCTGAATGTATGTTGTTCATGATGATGGATTACCTATCCCAAGAGTGTTTTAAGTATCAACAAGTTGATTTTAACAGCGTACCAGAATGAACTGAAACCAATGGTGGTCTGGAAGGTAGGAAAAACATTTTTTTTTTAATTCACCGTTTCAGTAGCATGCTTGGGAAATGACTGAAAATTGTGTGTATGAAAATTGAAAATATTAGGCTTAAACATGCAAAATGGTCGGTATGGTCCTTTAAACAGTGATATTTTCAATGAAAAGAAGTGATGCAATTCTGAGTTATTCTGAGTATGTAGTTACCACAGAAATGAAATGAGGATGAGTGTTCCAACAAAGTAATGCATTACCCCAAATACACACAGCTCTACTACACACAGTTACACATACATGCAAAGTCTAATTACTTAAAGTTTACACGACCACTGGTATTTTGAGCTACTTCACAACTTGCACACATACATGCAGACACATGCGCACACACACACACACACACACACACACACACACACACACACACACACACAGAGTAGCCTTTAGGTCACTGAGCCATTAGCAAGATGAGAAGTCTTCGTAGACCATTCTCTATCCTCCACAGAATTTTAAAAGCATGGCTGTCATAGTGGAAACTTTATCATAACCAAAATGATATTAACTCACTTTGATCTTTACGGATGGACTTCATGAGAAAAACACACCCCCACATACACGTGAACATGAAAGATGAATTGGTGTTCGGTGTAGTGCAGCCTATGGTNCACACCCCCACATACACGTGAACATGAAAGATGAATTGGTGTTCGGTGTAGTGCAGCCTATGGTGTCTTCTATTTCAGGTTGCGGATGTACTGTCTTCTTCTTGCTGTTGTCAAGAGTGCGGCTGTTGTAGCATGTGGTGTTGGCATTACTGGTTAACCCTGGGGAATGGGTGAGAGAGGAAGAAGAGAAGTGGGGGGGGG